>JAUZST010013609.1:0-10949 GCA_034779995.1 Parotocinclus haroldoi
AGTGTGTGTGTGTGTGTGTGTATATATATACATATATATATATATATGTATATATATACATATATATATATATATATATATATATATAATTCAAACATGTATAACAATTATTAAAACATTCTTTAGTGTATTTATTCATGCCCATATCAGTGTTAAATCCTTTACAAACTATTAGAGTTGATATAGAGAAAGCACAACTGGCAGTAACTAGGCAGCCTGCTGTGGAAAGAGAAAAGTGTCAGAACTAATCCATGCAGGCTGCTGTATATACTTGGCTGTTCCCAGTGCCAATCACCCTGATGGTAAGCTTTTAAATTACAAAGTTATGACAAAATCTATTAGTTTACAGGCTGCACAATAGTGACATTCAAATTGTACATTCAAACTGTAGATTACAAAACCTTTACATGAAAGTACTATATAAATACATTTGATTTGACGACATTTTTGCGTATATTTAACAAAGTACATATAAAGCACCTTTTTCTAATTAAACTGCATATCCCTGACTAGGATAAGGGGATTTAAAAAAAAGAAAGAATGACAAGTTCAATAAAATGTAACGAAAAACTGTACAATCAATGCCCACTTGTAGCCACTGCCTTACTCCGTTTAGAGTGGAGTGAAGGACCAGTCCAATTACCAAGTACAATCTCAGGCCCAGGTATATCAAGTGAGGTTTAAGCATCATCAAGAATGATCTGCAGTAGGTGAAGAAAGCCAGCATTTAAGATGAAGGCACAGTGCCTGCTAGCATCAAGAACATGCACAGGTATGTGCCATTTGACACTTATGTAACATTTGGCACGATTTCCAATGTATTAAACATATGACTGGCTGATTCCGATTCTGGCCGTTTTGTCTGTATTCTAAATTATGAATGACAGTATGCAGATCATTTATGTTCGAAATTTCCTTTAATGGAAAGTTCTACCATGGAAAAGAAAGACAGCAGCAGATGCTTGCTCGTGTCTGCTTACTTTTGTCAGTCATTCTGCACCTACTGTGAAGATCTAAAACACTGAGATCACCGAAAACACCAGATCACTGCTCCCTCACTAGTAATGTGCTATATAGGAAGAGACTCTTTAGTGCACTTAGGAGCCTAACTGAAACCAAACACAACCTCATCATCAGCATGTGTCAGCACCCGTCTGTCTAATAAACAAAGAGACAGTTTAAAGCTGGATCTGTGTTTAAAACAGAGCTCCATTGTGAATTAATGTTAGTGAAAGCAATGTGTTTTTCATTTGTTGGCAGGGGTGGCTATCCTGGATCAGTACAGGATCGGTTATATGAGACGGATCGGATGATTACCGTTGCGCCCATTCAGACTGAAAAATGGCTTTGTCAGTGTAGTCAAAAATAGTCAAAGAGTCACTGACAAGCTTGAATTGTCTTGCTTTGGTATCAAACCTTCTCCACAAAGAGCTGAAAAGATTTTCACTAGTGGTCTCCGTCATTTGGCCTTAATGTATACGTATTTTTTCAGTCAAATGTATCAAATAACCTAAGTATGCGAGTCAGGATGCACAGTTGCGGAAGCTCTTAGGTATGTAGGGTGAGCTAGCACAGTGCTTTAAGTGTAAGGAGTAGAAGCTTTCAACATTAGTGACTTCATTAACTGATCTTTTGCCAGCCATTATCTTAAACTGTATGTCCATTAGTGGCAAAAGGGAGATTTTATGGAACTGTTCATTATGTTATCATATCGCCAGCTACTGTATTAGTTGAATGGCTTTAGTTGCACCCAGACTGATCTGATAACGTCACTGAAAAGGACATTAGAATGGACAGCAGATTTCCCAATAATAATTTGGAATAGTGATATACTCTTGCGAAAGTTCACATAAAAAAAGAAAATGTGCATTTCTGACTTTATCTGGGATGTTTACAAGCATGGTGTCCTAATTCTTTATTTATTTTGCAGTATGATAAACTATACGTTTGCCGTAGTGCTTCTAACACACCCTCCGTTTTCTGTCTATGTAAACAAGGAACTGAAAATACTAGTAAGACATTGTCTTTCTGCGTCAATTTAGAGTGGCCAATTAACCTTAAACGCATGCCTTTGGAATGCGGGAGAAAACTGGAGAAAACCACGCCGACCACACAAGTGGAGTCCAAGGTCAAAACAGGAATCTGAGGAGCTACCACACCCCATACCACCAAACTGTGGTCACTTACAGACTACATGGGATCTCCAGCTTCTGCCATGACAAAATGCTCAGCAATATTTCCATAGCTTTTATTATTATTGGTGGAATTCATTACTCAATAAAATAACTGCAGTATCAAACTGTTATTAAACTCTTATTAAACATAATAAACTTTTAACTCCCGGTGGACAGCACAGCATGCAAAAGCTCCTTTAAAGGCCCTGTAACAGAGCTAATAGATAATCACTGAAGCCTGTGTGTATCTAGATTTCTCTGATGCGATCGTGTATGTGCCGAAATTACAGGACATAAGATTAATGCTCACTGACCCGACAACTTTTAATGCATGACTTTGAGCCACACGGACCTGAGCTTCACTGGTAGTGAATGACAAACATACTGATGCTTACTGAACAGTGCACGTTTCATAGATGCATGCCTTCTCTTTAAGAGAAACCTCCTAATCAGTCGTTAGTAAATCAGGAATGAGGCTCATGACCGACTTCTCAAACTGAATCAACTCCAGTAATACTTAAAATGTATTTACAATTTACAACGATATAATAACAAGATGTGTTATTGTAAAACGGCTCTCTATTAAGCAACACAACTATCCACAGCTCCATTGAAAGATTACTGCTATGACTGGCCAGTAAAATTAATTATTCATGCGTGATACATATGCGCTTACCTTATTTAAAAATACCTGACAAAATTAGCTAACATGCAGTCGACGCCTTTGTGGACACATTTTGTAATATGTTTGATTTATATTTTGATTTGCTATGGGGGAAGAAGAAGTGTGTGGATACACTATATGCACACAGAGAGATAGCACACACACACACACACACACACACACACACACACACACACGACATTTACATAGCAACAGTTGGATGATTGTCCCTGATGCTTTATAAGAAGGACGAAGAATGTCCTCAGAATCTTGAGAAGTCAGTCATACCAGTGTCAAGGCAAGAGAGCCCTTAATAAGCTGTAGCCTGTCCATATCGGCATGGTGTTACTAATTATAGTAATCTTGAGGGACCAGACGCTTAAGGTATAGATCCATGTTGCCACAGCTGGATTTCAATGAAAATGGCACCTAAGCAGACCCATACCTTGTTGCATCCAGTGCCAGAAAAAAGCATGTCATTTAAAAGAAACAAACTTCCCTTCCATGAATGTTCACACAGCACTTGACTCACACTAGGTGCACATTTCCAAAGGCAGTCTGAAAAGATGAAAAAGACCAGCTGAATCGCAAGCTCTAAGAGCTCTCAGCTCAAGCTCTTACCTGTTGAAGTGCTTCCATTACTTTAGAACACAGTAAACCACCCTACAAACCAGTATCATGGTGCGGTCCAAAAAATACACTACACCCACAAATAGTGTACGACAAGTACAGGAAGAATATTTAATATGGAGAATGAGGTAAAATCAATTGATCCATTCCAGACCCCTAGAAAATATTATACATTATACACTGCTCACAAAAAATTCAGGGATATTTCATTATGGGATATTTTATTTTGTAAGTAGTTTATGCACTTATAGGGTTGGCTGTGGGTTGCAGAGTGCAATGATTGTAATGAAATTATACGACTAGACTTCCCAAAACTAGACATTCAAGATAATTCTAGTCCTTACTGTGTTGCACCAAGTGTGTGTATAGCTCTGTGTCTGATTGGTTATTTAGTTTATTTAACTTTGCTTTGCAGCATCAATGGACATTCAAAGACAGACACAGGCTTATATCAACACTCAAGGTTATATCGAAGCCAGACACATAAATCTATTAAATATAAATATATAAGGGCCAAGTTAGTGAAATAAATGAACCTAAAGCATTTTCTTGGCATGAGGAAACCAGAGCAGCCAGAGTAAACCCACATATGCACACAGGGGATGCATGAATGCCAGGGGACTCTGCATGCTTCATATATAGCTGTGAGGTGACAGTGCTACCCACTGGGCCATCGTGCTCTTCGGCAGTATGTGCATGCACTAATTAACAATACGAATGGCTAACATATACTGGTTGCTTTTGTAAACTAGGTTAACTTTACCATGCTTCAGTGCTTCAAGGGCAAGGCTGCTTTACAGTCAGTGGTATCTACTTTAGCAAGTGAAAACCATAGAACCAACACTGCTGGACTAGAGAGTTGCATCAGAGCCTCTTTGACACCATAAACATAAAATCCCATCACTGACAGACCTCAAATCTCAAGAGGTGGGATATATGAACTTGGGTTCTTAATACTGAGCTACCTTGGTTCATGTCCAATCTCTCGCAAAAAAGTATTGGCCACAGAGTTTACATTTTACAGCATTTAACAGGCACCCTTACTCAAAATGACTTTCAACTAACACAGTCCTAGAACTTAAGCAGCTGCAGGTTCACAACCTTGCTCAAGGGCCCAACATTGGGAGCTTGACAATACCAGACCTGAATCTGGTTTGGCAATGGTTCAACTCTACCACCACAATCCCAGTACCTTAACATTTACCCTTCTCCACAACTAGCACAATCGCGCAATATACAATTCCAGCAATTTTGGGTTAAGGGCCTTACTCAAACTTTAAACAGTGACAGGACTTGAACCCTCGACCTTCTGAAACAGTCCTAGTACCCTGACCGTTAGATTTCAGTTGCTGGCACTGTCCAGACAGGTTCTTTGGCAACCTTACAAGCTCTGGGTGTGCTTTTTATGCTCTGCCTTAGAACCGTATCATAATTGTTTTCTATTTAAAATGAATTCACTTGCTAAGATGTCATTGCAGCACAATGCTTATAAGTGAATTACATGTGAACTGGACAGTATATGGCAAACAGTCTCTAAAAAACAGGGCCATCAATGGCATATGTGGTATAAACAATCACCTAGGGTTTCTGAAGTCACTAACAGTTTGATGAGACCTTTATTGTCCTATAGCACGTCAAGAAACTGAAACAAAATATCCTCACTGGCGGCTTTGCTTATGTAGGAGCAGAATAGATTTGCTCAACATGCTAATTAAATCAGGCCTGAAAAACAGATCTTATGCAGAAAGTGGTGGTTACAGTGACATCAAATCAAGTTCTGCTTTAAGAACCAGTCACTCTACCTATGAACGCACAACACATAACAATCCCAAAACTGTCGAATAAAATCGTGCTAAAGCACAAATGTGATAAAATGTCAACCATCATGAAACTGAACTCTAAATTATGTTAACTGTTAGGAAGGATGGATTTTGTTAAACCATTTGAAAAAGGTCTGAGAAAGTTTTAGAGATCCATCGTTACGCTTAAAATATTAACATAATAATTAAAAATACAAAACTGTAAAGCAAAGCGATAAAGGGAGCGGACTCAAACGCAGCGTTGAAAGAAGAATGGCGTTTAATGACAAAATCGTCAGGTAAAATCAAAACCAAAAGACAGTCCAGGGTCAAAACACAGCCAGTTATGGATAAATCCAAGGAAGCGAGCGGAGACGGAAGTAAGGTCAGCAACGATAAGTACAACAATCAACAAAGAAGCAATAGAAACTCGGAGCAACTAGGGATAAACCAAGAAGCTTAGTGGAGAGTGACTGGTGAAAGGAAACTTATATAGGAAGGTGCTGATGAGAAACTGGTGTGTGTAATTAGTAGGAGGGTGAGACAGGCTGGGTGTGGTCGCGTGAGCAGTCCATGGATGTGACAACAACCCAGTAATCGAATATTATTAGTGTTATTAACATTGTCGAGCCATTTTCATATATCAAATACACTGCTTAGGAGATATTTGTAAATGAATATGAAGAGGATCCCCCTGCAGGATAATCTGATCCTGTCCATGCTCCATCTCTGTCAGTGTGTTTTGGCAATCTTGGGTCATCATGCACAATACTGCACATTATTGTACAACAGTCCATGTGTGATACTCTCTTTCAGTTTAACATGCTTTTGTTCACCCCCATGAATATATCACTTGCTAATTAATCACCATAACTGAGTTTGCATCTCATTTGTGTAAGCGAATAACTTTTCATTTGCTTCTTATGATCTTGTGTAAAATTAATGCGTCCTTTTCAATCGCTTCATATTCATTTTGAAATGAATCTCCTAACATACTCTGTAATATTACCAGTAAAATAAGGTAATTTGGATGATTTCAGATCATGCAAAATCATGCATTCAGATAGATTTCATACTATCTGTATATCAAATAATTATTGGGGCAGATCTTACTAAGTACTTTGTGCTCTTAATATTAATTAAAATATTATGCTATTTATTTTCAGTTTGAAAAGTGCAGACAGTGTTCTTGCAGGTGAACAGCACCAAGAGAAACTTGTGATCATGGTGTGACAGTTAACCTTTCGTTTTAATTTCCTCCTGTTGACACTTCTTTGCTCGATAAGAAGGAAAGTACTACTGAAAGCAGTGTGTGATCCTGCACATTATTAACCTTCCTTTTTTTGCAAAAAATATTTGCAGTCTTATTACCATGTCATAAACTGTATCGGCCCAGGTCCCAGTACTTCCATGTCTCCTCATTTGACTTTTATATTACAGAAGTAAAACTAATATCTGCCCTTTAGTAAAAAAAAAAAAAAAAGAAAAAAAAAAGACTTGTGTCATATTTATATTTTTTCTTGTTTACTTAATATGAAAAATATATTGATTTTTAATATAATGTAATGCAATATATATAAGTTAATTTATAACATCGAAAGGTCAAATCCTATGCCTGTATGCCTTAGGATCTGTTTATAAATTCCTCTTCCTCACCCACTGTCTATCACATGCTGTCTGCAATTTTCATTCTCAACAATGTCCATGAATCAAAGTGTGACTATATAGTATCTGTTTCCAATTTCCCATTTCAAAATGAGAAAAAGTACAAGTTTGGAGTTGTGTCCAAGGTCAAGTGTCCTAAAAAAATAATGAAGACTTTAGAAATATGTAAGTTAGTTTGCAGTTGAAATTTGTGCTGATGTAGGAGAATAGATGGTAATAAACATTCATGCGAGCAGCTAACATTAATTACACTACAGTGATTTATTGTTTAGCCTGCATAGTTAATTGGCTTACCTCCATACATTAATGATAGGTTTAGAAAATATGCACATATACTGCTTTCAAAAATTAGGGGATACTTCAAAATGAAATCTCCAATAATGAAGTATCCCTCTAATTTTTGTGAGCAGTGTATTCAACCAAAAGTTTACAGGCAGTTTACACTACATATTTCTACTGTCACAAGCATTACATTTGAAACGGTTTTCCCTTATTAGCTATGACAGCCTCCAGCACCTAATTTTTTTTAGTGAAAAATGTTTTTTACTTACACTCAACAAACCATTAGTCAAGAATGGCATGGTATGCTACTGCATTACCGTTAATTAAACTTTGGGGTCCTGCAACTGGTGAATCTGGGGTCAAACCCAAACTGCACAAGAGGACAGACCTCCCTGATATTCATTTTCTGTGTGAACCTTATATAAATACTGTATGTTTAACATGACATGGCTCTAGAACAATATATATGCTGGCCAGTATAGAAGAGAGAGAGAGGATGCTTGCGTGTGGACCCTGGAATCTCAGGTTGAAGGGGCACGTACGTCACTGGCCAAATGTAGCAGCAACAAGAGCATACAAAGCCCATGTCATAGAACTGTAGAAACTTGCAGGACGCCATGCAAAGATCTATCATCTCAAATTAGTGCTTGAGAATGAAGTGGTGCCTAAGATGATGTCTGCAATGTGCTAGATATAGACATAATAAATAAGCCACAAACCAAGGCTGAGAGCTGACATCTCTCGCAAACTCAAATCAATATTAGTGCTTCATCTTTCTTTCTTTCAGCAAGCAACTAATATACTTCTATGTTACTTTAACAAGAGATTTTTAACCTTCTCTATTATGGATTCCTTTCTAGCGTCCCAATTCCAGCTGTCTTTCTTTACTTTGAGCATATCTCGCATCCTCTGGTCTCTGGTTCCAGTTTTATCCCATCTTAATTCTCAACTTTGGCTTAAATTGTTAATTTTCTGTATTTCTCGCTGACAGAGTCTTGAAGACACTTCCTATGTTCTCAGTTTTTACTTTTTAAATGCCCTTTTTGTCTTGATTCATCTCCCTGTCTCCCTCCATAGTTTAGCTTCTATAGTGGCTCCTTCGTCTATTTTTTAAAACCTTCCTTCTCATTTTTTCCTGACATACACGTAGGAAAGATCATACAGTTACCGTTTGCATCTGAGCATAAGGTTTCTACAGTTTATGGTGCCATTTCACACATTTAAAACAAGTTTCTCACAGGTGCAAGCTGAGTTGACTATTGTTGTTTACTGACTTGTATCAAACTGACCTCGTCAGATTCCTTTAGTCAGTGTCATCAGGAAAGCATATGCTGGCCTCCCTCTATTGGAAACCACCACAGTGATCAGACACACACAGTTACATATACACACTAAAACAGTTCTACACCGTTATTACTCCTCTACCACCAAACTTTACACTTTGCGTTTACACTTTACACATCCTCCAAACCCCAAGCAATACAGATAGGAGTGCTAGATAGTAAACGCACACATTTCCACTGGCGTAGAACCCAGTGCTGGTGTGCTTTGTACATCTACAGCCATAGTTTAGCCATCTTTCACTTTAGTGACCATAAGCTTGCTCAGCCATGAATCTCAAACTGGCAAAACATTTCATGTGAAGGATGCTTTCAGAGACAAAATAATAAACTTCCAGTTCAAGTGTAAATATGAGCATTTTCAATCGAGCAGCCATTTTAGTAGCAATGCCTTATAAAAGTCATCACACTTCTCTCCTATTTGAATAGTGTGTTCTCTTGTCTTTCCCATTTTAAAGAATGTCTAAAAAGGTTAGGGCTAAAGGAAAAAGGAAGTCAATGTTTAAAAATGTATTATATGATTCAGGTACATTTTTGTTTCTAAAAAAAAATCTTGAGTTGCACATAATTATGGCATAAGTGGTATTGTTCAAATTTTTTATTATTTCTTAATGATGGCTTTTTTCCCCTCGGACCGTATTTGAGGGATTAAGCTAAATTACCAAAAGGTAAATTTCCTTTTACCCCCTCTATCATTTTCATCAGCTGTGCCAATAACTTTAGAGGAAACTGTATTAAGCATTAATATGGTGAAATCTAATCAGAGGTGCTTCCCCAAAACATCATTCTGTGCAATGCACATTATAATTTAGTCATTTCCTTATTACTGTATACAATCGTACATTACTCATTCCCTCACTTCCCTGCTTTCCCAGTTAGAACTGCAGCTCCAGTTGCACAATGAAGGTCTTGTGTTTGCGATCTCAATAATTGTAGACAGCACAAAAACCTGAAATTCATGCAAGGAGGCACTGCTGCTATATTTAAACGGGTCCATCTTTTTGACCTGGCTCAATATAATATATAATCTCTAATCCCCAGTCGAACCTGGGCTCAACGCTGAGACTCTGCTGGCCTGAAACACTACTCTTGATGTGATAGAGTCTGCTCCAGCTCTCACTGTGTATGCTGAGGGCTACCGTTCAAACAATGTCACCTTTGTAAACAAACCCTGTGGAGCAGGGGTATGAGAGACTGCTCGTCATGTCTGCACCAGATGGCAGCTGGTGATTTTAAAACGGGGGAAGCATATATGTTCGCACATTATCAATTCATTTTACTGGTTAGCCATAGCATAGAGATTCTTACATCCCCTGGTTAGTTGTGTTGCCTTATGCAAAGCCGTTTTACATAATAACACATCTTATCATTGTAAATTTTAAATATTGAAAATAAATTGTAAGACTGGTGCTGATTTATTGTTTTTAAAATGTCTTTTTTATTTTTACTTTATTCTGAGAGGTTGACCAATCATTATAAGAGAAGCCATGCTTCAGGGCGGGACAAATAAAGACATGATCTGTCTCATGTCTGTGCTAAACATAGCCAGTCAAATTCCATTCACTGCCAGTCAAGCCTGTACATATAGCTTCCGGTGTTTTATTGTTCACTTCCATTCTTCAATGCAATGCAGTATCTAGAAATGTTGGTATCAATATGTAGGCTATATTGCATAAACCGGCTTTAATTATGCTTTTATTGCTTCCATATAGTTTTACTTCTGAAGATACCCATGTTGTTGTTCCATCAATATTTATTCCTTCATCAATACATCATTCTTATTGACTGGATCAACTTTTGGTTGCAAATGAATGACAGGAACATAAAGACGTCCAACAGCTGTAAGGCGAGGTACACAGGACAGCAGACTCAGATGCAGCGTTGCAGACTTTAATAGCAAACAGCAAGTAAAAACACAGGTGAAACAGTCCGAGGTCAACACAGGATCAGCACGGATGAGGCAAAGATAAAGTAAACGGGAGAAATGTCAAAACATGGTAAGTACGTGATAACGAAACGAACAGACAAACAGCGCCAAGCAACAAGTTGAAGAGCAAAGTAGCTTAGCAACGAGTGAGAAAAAAGATGACCAGACACACCCCTAACACAAACTTTTCATCCTACTACCGTCTGGGAAAAGGTACCGAAGCATCTGGGCCCTCACTACCTGTGCAATAGGTTCTTTCCCCAAGCTATCAGGTTCATAAACAATCAGAGGCTGTTATGAACAACTGTACATATAAACGACTGGACTAAAACACACACACAGAGACACACACATGAACACACACATGTCACACATGCACACACACACACACACACACACACACACACACACACACACACACACACACACACACGTATTAAACTGCTGTTGCTATACCTACCTATGGTT
>JAUZST010013610.1:0-10949 GCA_034779995.1 Parotocinclus haroldoi
TGTGCGTGTGTGCGTGTGTGCGTGTGTGCGTGTGTGCGTGTGTGCGTGTGTGTGTGTGTGTGTGTGTGTGTGTGTGTTTTTGTTTGTTTGTTTCTGTATCATTGTGAGGACAAATGTTCCACAGGGAAAACTCTTTTTTTTTAAAGGGCCAAAAGATCCCCCCCCTTTACAGAGTTTAGGTGCAGGTGTTGTATTCATATGCTACAGTAATCATTATATCAGTAGAGAGTGAGATAAGTGTGCATGTGTATGTATTTTGCTCTACTTGTGAGGACCAAACAATACCTTACAATCATGGAAAAAGCTGGAATTTTACACAAACTTTTATTTGGAAAAGAGCCAAAATACTTGCTTTAGGGTACATAGGTTAATTGGTAAGGGTTATGTGTAGCATTCATTTTCTGCAGTAGTCTTTTATTGCCATTTGTGTCAATGGAAGGTCCTCACAAGGATAGCAAGACCAACATATGAGTGAGTATGAGTAAGCGAGCACGATGGGACGAGGAGCGGGACTTCCACACTCACACAGCATTATTTATTTCACTGAGAAGCTCTGTTCGGCATCACAGGTAATGCGACCACTTATTTGTTGTATTTTGAACTATTTAACACTACCAGTGCTGTATTCTATTACTGCCTGGGTCTGGTTTTTGGAATGTATTTGGTGACAGCAATAATTATTGGACAGGCTGGTTCGAATCTTAGGAATGTTGTGTTAATACATCCGAGCACTTAATGTTTGGCATATAACAACAGAAAAAAAAAAAAATCAAGACCAGGCATGAGTCAGTGATCGACGTGTTCATATGCTGGCTTGAAGACCAAAGGTCACCTCTAAAGACACTTAAGTTGGAAATGTGTGTGATTCTGTGCTTTGTACGATGAGATTCGTCCTTTATGAATAACGGATTAATGAATAATTGTTCATATTGTATGCAGGGGGCTAGTAAAAGCGTGTGTTGTAATGTTTAATGATCCTCTAGCCTTCAAGGTGTGCGTAAAAACAATTCCAGGAGATGCAGTGGGGCAAATGGGCAGGCACCTGGAAGTCTCACCTACCGGGAAAGGTAGGGGTGTGTTTGTTGACATTTTACATAGCCTTAAGGCAGAGAAAAAGAGTAAACATTGCTGCTATAATCCGTAAAAAGTTTGAATCTCAATTCTTGTTTCTCGATTTCTTGATTCTCAAAGCTGTTGTGTACGTCTTTAAAAAAATAAGCCAGATACGTAGGCTGCTTTTGTTCTTTAATTATGATCGAGTTTCATTTTCTGTTTTAAAGCTAGGCATTGCATTACGGTTGATTAGTGTTAGCAAACGGCTCATTAAATCGTCAGAAGCTAATCATAGTGATATATTGCTATATTGGTGCGGTGCCAGTTAGGTGATTATCATGATTACGCAGTCCACAGAAGCGCAGGAGGACGATGCTTTTGATTTCCTCTTTAAAATTATCTTCGTTGGAGACAGCAACGTGGGCAAGACATGTATTATCCACAGCTTCAAATCTGGAGAGTTTAAACACAACCATAATACGATTGGAGTGGACTTTACTGTGCAAACCATGGACATAGATGGAAAGAAAGTGAAGGTGAGTGTATTACATAACACAATAGAGCCAGTGAGCATTACTTTTACAATGGGTTACTGCAAATTGCGGATTTTTTTTTTTTTAAATGTCATGTTGAATATAGGATTAAATAGCTCGCGGTCATAAACTTTCCTCTGTTTTCCCGCTGTAAATATAGGAATGAAAATAAATCACATCTAACAATGACTTCTTTATCTAGTATTCCATTGCTTTGTTTAGAGCCACATCTAAAGTGCTGCTTAATGTTTCTAAATAACGTATTACGCAAACGTTTTCTACCGCCATTACATTTGTTGCTTTGGCAGTAGTAGACCTAACATATGGAGTAACTGGCAAAACAAAACGCACCCAGATTGAAATGTCTGGATTGCTGCAAAACTTTGCATGCAGTTATGTTGCAAGAAGATATGTAAATGACTGTGAGATCTGATTAGATAATGGATCTTGCCACAAAAGGCGTAAAAGTGTTTTCCCACCTGCCCTATAACAAGTCTATTGGAGGTTACTTTTTCGTAGTGTACCTCTTGGTGAGAGATTGATGACTGCTAAACATGCCTCAACAATGCAGTTGAATAAGTTTAGCCCGTTTGACAAACTTTTAGAGGGGTGCATTATGGGACTGAGAGAAACATGGTCATTGCAACACATTGCCTGCAATTTGTACCTAGCTGTTAAGAAGTGTTATGAGCAGTGACTCTGTGAGGGCATGCACACATGGTGGACAGGTTTCGGATGGCCAAGACAGACCAGTAGAGTGGATTGTGTGATTCACCGGCAAACACGAGCAGCCCCCACAGATCCATTGTCCACCATCCAGACACAGGTGGCACCTTCACTACACACCCCTATCTCTGTCCGAACCATTTTCAAGTGCTTAACAGAAGGAAATTTGTTGTCATAGCGCCCATTGTCCTGCCATTGACAGCCAGCAACCATCACCTTCATTTGCTACGGACTGGGACCATATTGTTTGCATGCTGAGTTTTGCAGCATTCCAACTCACACTAAATACTTGCCACTTCCACCTATAGAAGCTCAGTTTTCTGACCTGTCAGTTTCAGTTTTTAATGCTACATTCAAATTTTCTGTATTTCTGGTTGCATTCTAATCAAGAGACTGGAAAATAATTATATGGCCATTAAATCATTGCTAAAACAATGGTATATCTGATCTTATGTTGGACCTAAGATTGTGCACCATATTGGATTTGCCCAGGGAGAAAACCAGTATAAATAAACTCTTACCCCAGACCTGCATTAGCAAAAGTTATTGCAAATATAGCAGGCGTTGATAGTAACAGTTGCTGCTTAGCAGTTATTTAAATGATTCTGGCCATATTTACAAATATTTTGCACACAATATTACTATAATAAGCATGCATATCCTGCCCAGCCTTCCTCCAGGGCCTATTCCAGAACTGACTTAGTGCAGGTAAAGGTACATCTTACATGGGGCAGTGTTGCCACTGAGCCACAAAAGTTGCTAACACACATAAAACACTATATATGATGCATTTCCTACACTGCTCACAAAAATTGTCATTTGTGAGCAGTATATTTTTTTAGCAGCTTGTTTAGTAGTTTAGTGTGGGATTTCAGACTGAGAAACTGTTAGTCTAATGCACATAAAACATGAAACCATTAAAATCTTCATTTATTTATGGCTACTTTTACAAAGTAAGTAAATATGTACTTTCTTGTGTTTTATGTGTTGATGATACTACATATATTATAAAGGTTATTTTTCTTATTTGTGTTGCCAGAATGTGTAGTAGGCCAAAATGTATTTATACAGCACTCCGAGTTTAACCTAAAATGTTTTATAGGTATTATCAAGGTATTTTTATTGACTAGGTCTGTGTTTGCTTGGACATATGTTCTCTGCAGTGTGTCATAGATCAGCGACAGCCAGGTCAAATTTAAAAGTGCATGTAGGTTCAAATAAGAACTATAACTTTCTTACTATATTTTTGAAATGTATAATTTTATTTGACACAAAACAAATGGAAAACTGCAGTGCCAAAGTTCTTTCTTTTCTTTCAAATAGGTTGACATGCTCTTGCTGGATATAACTTGCTCATTCTGTTGAATTGTTTAAGATTTTTTTTTGATATTCATATATGTTATAACACTCGTTGGCCACTTTATAAGGTACATCTGTTGAACTTGAAAAACACGTATATCTAATCAGGCAATCACATGTTAGCAACTTAACGCATCTCGGCAGGTAGGCATGGTCAAGGTGACCTGCTGAAGTTCAAACTATCAGAAAGGTTTTTTCATGCACAGCATTTTCTGTGGTTTACAGAGACTGATCTGAAAAAGAGAAAATGCCTTGTTGCCAGAGGAGAATGGCCTGACTGGTTCAAGGTGATATAAAGGCAACAGTAACTCAATTAACCACTCTTTACAACAAAGGTATGCAGAAGAACATGAATGCACAACGTACTGAGCCTTGAAGCAGATGACCACATTGGGCGACACTCCTGTCAGCTAAGAACAGGCAACTAAAGCTGCAATTCACAAAATGGACAATGGAAGACTGGAAAACATTTAATAATTTTTCATTTCTGAAGCAGTAGTGGGATGGTAGGGTCAGAATTTGGTGTATACAACATGAAAGCATGGGTCCATCCTGCCTTGTATCAACGGGCCACTGGTGGTGTAGCACTTTCGGCTCCTTGATACCCATTCAAAATTGTTTAGATGCCACAGCCTACTTGAATATTATTTCTGACCATGTCCATCCTGTTATGATCACAAATCATCTTTTGATGGTTTCTTCCAGTTGACAACGCGGCATGTCATAAAGCTCAAATTGATCTAAAACCAGTTTCTTGAACATTCTTCAAATGGCCTTCAGAATCACTATATCTCAATCCAACCTTTCTGATGTGATGGATCAGGAAATTAATGATACTGATGTGCAGCAACTGCATATCATTTCACTACCTCATTGAAATAGTGCCAAGAAGAATTAAAGCAGTTCTGAAAAAAAATAGTCCAACCAGGAAGTAGTAAGGTGTAGGCCTACATACAGTAATATGTGAGTGTATAATTAATGTACTCGCGTCTATTACGTTTCTGAACATCAGCATTTTATGTTTGTTTGAGTGACTGAAATAATGTACACTGCTCAGAAAAATTAGGAAATATTTCATTTCGTTATTTTTGTGGGCAGCATCTTCTCTTGGCAAATTAACCCTCCTTAAATATTATGATATTCAGCTAAAAGCTATAGAAAGCTAAAAGAATAAATGAATCTAATAAGGGTTATAATAAATGTTCTCTGACTGGCTTTGCCTCCTTAGATGCAGCAAGTCATGTTATTTCATGATGCCTTTGAAGCAGATTTCTAAAGTCAAGCACATAAGTTCACTGGAAAGTTCATGTCTTACCATTGTGCTGAATATTGCAGATGCAGATATGGGACACAGCTGGCCAGGAGCGTTTTAGCACCATTACACAGAGTTACTACCGTAATGCACATGGGGCCATGATTGCCTACGACATTACACGCCGCTCCACCTTTGACTCACTGCCTCACTGGATTCATGCTGTAGAGCAGTATGGGGCTGCTAATGCTGTTTTTGTTTTTATAGGTATGTACTTTTTTAATGAGTCATTATAATGGGCAATGCCTTAACTGAATTAATCTGTATATGTACATAAATCAAATCAAACGGTTGTGCTGTAGAGCTTTAGTATCTTGTATGAATGCTTGTTAATACCACAGTTTGACAGCCCTTGCCAAAATGCACGCAGATAGAAATGTTGGATTTCTGTTGGATTACGTCTCAGGCAGATATTTAAATGATTACAGGTGTGGCCTGATTAGACATAAGCCTAAGTGCTTAAGTGGGTGTAAATGTACTTTCCCCAAAAGAGGTTGTTTGTTGGTAGTGTACCTCTTGGTGAAAGATCTTTGCTGCTTTAGACATGTCTCTACAATGCCCTTGAAGACATTTATAACCAGTTGACAGACTTATTATTATATTAGGGGCACATTATTGGACTGTGAGGTGCAACATGGTGGTTATAACAAACTGACTGCCATCTTTGCCATTATGAACTAACTGTTTCGAGATGTCTAGAGGTGTTGGACCAGTGATTCTGTAAGGGCATACACACACAGTGGATAGGCTTTGGACGGCCCAGACAGACCACCAGTAGAAAGGATTGTTTGATTCACTCACAAGCACCAGTGTGCTCATATGATGCATCATGTACAACAGTCGGTCACTTCTAATAGTGTGGGTAAATGAGGGTCAGTAACAGATCAGAAATATGTGCAGTATAACCTGTGGTCTCTAATACCAGGGCTGCCAACTGGCATTTTTCAGTATCGTAAATCAAATTGATGTGTAAGCAGAATGTATCATTACACCCCCATTAGAGAGCTTGTATGCTTCATATTATGACCATTAGCAGTTACATTAGGCTATTTCGTGTATGCACGTGTTACCTGTTGTACCTTCTTTCTTTTGAAAGCTCCTCAAGTTCGAGGCATGGAATAGATTTGTGAGAATGGATTTATGTACTGGTAACTAGCCCTATGTTTCAAAAGAAGGAAAATCAACAGGTGAAGCCTACACATGTGGATGCAATTTTTACAAGACAATGTATGCAGCTTTAAGACAGTATTGTACAGTTAAATTAAAATATTTCAGTAAAACAGCACAGCCCCAGCTACATGTGTCCAACTTCTTTTTTTATTCTTCTTTTCTCAGGCAATAAGTGTGACCTGGAGCCCCAACGACAGGTTTTGTTTGAAGATGCCTGTAATCTGGCAGAAAAGAAGGGGGCCCTTGCAGCCCTCGAGACATCTGCTAAAGAGAATCGTAACGTACAAGAGGCCTTTGAGCTAATGGCTAGGGAGCTGATAGTGCGACATGGGGGCATAGTCCATCAACATGCCATGTTAGGGGCACCAAATCTCTTGTACTCCGAGACTCACTCAATAGTTGAAGTGGAGTCTCTAGAAAAGAAGTCTTGTGATTGCTGACATATTGTGGTTGTAAAGGGAATTTATTCCTTTATGGACCTCCTGAAACAAACACTCTACGCACTAATCTAGGGGATGTGACCTGTGGCCAGTGCGCCATTGAAGCCCTATGCCTGTGCTCTAGACCTGTTATTACTATACAAAAATACGTATTTGTGGTGCAAGAGACCAGCTTTTGGCCACTGTTGCAACATGTTTTGGTTCAGCCTACAGTAGGGTTGAGTAACATGTCACTAACCATGTGATACCAAGGATAACAACTGGTTGTGGATGTGAAACTCCCAACAGGGGAAATAAAGTGCCATTTGATTTGATTCTGATTGGAAATATAGGCAATACACACACATATAATTGCCATAAAAAATATTAGGGTCAAATTTGGCTTGAATGATACATAAGTAATACTGTGCGAATGTGTGTGATGTTGACTGACAACACCTCTAGTGCCCACAACACAAGAAGCAAGCTTTCTGCAGTCAAGTCTGAGATGTTTTGAATAACTCAGCCACAGAAGCTGTCAGACTCAGATTTAAACATGAATAAGAAAGTGAATTGATGCAGTAAAGTCAAGAAATAAAAGTAACAACTTTTTCCTTGTTAGTATAAAAGGTCAAATAAAGCACTAATGTATTGCGGGATGATTGTGAACACTTATTACAAAACAGCAGGCCCTGCAAATATTTATTTTACATGAAAATAGATACATTTAAAAATGTTTTTAAACCAAATAAACCAAATCATTTTTCAAATTTTTAAAAGCATGTTCTAATGCAAGGCAAGATGACATAAGAAAAGTATTGTATAAAATTGTAAATCATTTTAAATGGCTGAAATAAAAACAAAACATGACTGTGGTGAAGTAGCTGTTCTATACTGCTCACAAATAAAAGGGGATATTTCATTTTGTTTTGTTTTCACCTAGTCTTTTGTGAGCAGTATGTTATGAAACAGATACTTCAAATTTGTATTATGAAATAAAAAAATTAAAACAGTTCACAAATTATTAAAACAACAACCCATGATACTAACCTATGGCTACTATTACAGATTAGTAGTATTTTGATTATTGCCATATGGTGTTACTAACATGGTTACATGCTGAATTTTTTCATCTGCAAAGCATGAGCCGCTCAGCCCTCCACTGCGAGTTAACCTTGTTCCTTAATTGTTGCCATGGTAGCTTGTGAAGCCTTGTGCGTTTATTCCAGAGTCCACCCTTCTTGATGGAAGACCTGCTCCACAGCCTCATGTACATCATGAACCACAAAAGTGGGTTGTGTCAGGCTAGGGTCAAAACGGAAGTCCCGGTGCCCATGGAAAATGCGCTGTTCTGTGACTGTTTGCTCATGGGAAAGCTCCTGCTGCTCATGGTTGTAGACTCCTGTGCACACCAGGATGGAGCTGCAGCTCTCAGGTGGACAGTGCTCAAGTGAACCCTCAATCATCATCTTTCCAGACTTCTTACCATCATCAACGGCCTCATACTGGACATTTTCCACAAATTGACTGGTTGAACCACCCTGGGCCTGCACCTGAGCCCTGGCACTATGTATCGACTGTAAGTAGAGGTTATAGAGGTTGGCACCATAGATGTCAGCCATGGGGTTATCCCTAAAGGAGAAAGAGCTGTGTTTGTGAAGCAGGCAGGAATAATTTTTATTTGTGGTTAAGGAGTAATACTGCAGCATGACAATGACCCAAAACACACACTTGCAAAGCTTTACAAGAACAACTATAAGACCAAAGAAGATGTAAGAAATATTGACATAGGCTTTCATGGAGATTCTTCTGCAGTGACCTAACCTAAATGTCACAGAGCATTTATCGGGGCATTTGAACATACAGTAGCGAAACACTCAGTAACTTTTCACAAACTCCTCACCAGATCTAGTGTAGGCTCTCATATAGCAAAAGGGAGAACATTGCGATTGTCACTTACATTATTCTGATTACATGCTATGTAATGAAAAACATTGTATTACATTACAAATAAGCACACATATTTGCACCAGATGTCACTGTATATACAACCAAGAAATATCTTTAAAACTCACCCGATGGCATAAAGTCTTTTTACAGGTTCTGTCCAGCCCAGCTTCTCCGCCTGTTGTCGGATCAGTAGCTCTGCATAGTTATAGGTTACAACACTGGGCTTTCCAATCAGTGCCTCATACTGAAGATCGTAACCTGTGATCTTCTTATAGATGCTCTCCAAACAGAGCAAAAACATTCCGTGACCAAACCTAGACAATAAACCACAAATAAACCACTCAGGTTTTGCTAAAGAAAAGGCAAGAACTTGTTTCTCTTGTTCTGAAAAAATATAAGCAGTCGTGAAATTAATAATAATATTAACTTTCTACTCTTATGCAACTATGCAAAAAGGAAAGGAGCTACAGCTGTTTGTGAAAGCATATTATAAAGACAGCATTAAGAAGAAAAAAAAAAACTGACCGAGGGCTCTTTGCCTCTGCCATCCACAACAGATCCATGTTGCAGGCTAACACTGGAATATGTGGGTAATGCAGTGATGTGACAGGTTTTCCGGGGCTGCCATTGGTCAGTAAAACATCCACAATAAGCTGAAGGTTTGTTTCCCACCTGATTGGCTCACCAATGAGAACGACAGCTGAAAATGAAAATGTTTAGTAAAACCTACATGCGTGTCAAAAGAATAAACTGGAAGATAAAAAAAATCAAACAAAAACCTTACCCTCTATTGGTGGCAGGACTTTGGTCGGAGGAGCCTAAGACGTATAGTGCAATTAACATTCAAAGCCCATTTCACTACAAGCTTCACTACAGTTCTTACTATAATACAACGTAGCAGAGCATTTTATAGAATATTATTATTTTCAAATAATTTTAACATGGTCATAGGCTTCTAAACATATAGTCATGGCCAAAGGTTTTGAGAATTCCAAAATTCTGGTATTCACAAAGTTTGCTGCCTTATATTTAATTAGAATATTTGTTTAGATGGTATAATGAAGTACAATTATAAGCATTCTGTTCATTTTTTTACTTTCTATTGAGCACAGACTCAATATTTACAGTGTGCACCCTTCTTTTTTTAAAACTTCTGCAATTCGCCTCAGCTTCTGGGTAAAATCTTAAATAATGGCAACCCATTCTTGCCTAATCACAGTTTCTGGGTTTTTGTTTGTTTTTGTTTTGTTTTTGAAAGATCAACCACAGGTTCTCAATGGGATTGAGATCTGAGGAGTTTCCTGGCCATGGAACCAAAATTGCAATGTTTTATTTACCGAGCCTCTTGGTTGCCTTGTGACTTGGTGCTCCAGCATGGCAGAAAAATCATTGTCATCATCTCCAAGTTGCTTCTGGATTGTTGGGAGAAGTTGTTCTTTGAGGATGTTTTGGGGATGTTCTTAGGCAAATCCACTCTCCTAGATGAGAAGCAACCCCACACACGAATGGTCTCAGGATGCTTTACTGTTGACACAGGACTCATGATAGTGCTCACCTTTTCTTCACCGGACAATAATTTTTCCAGATGTCCTATGCAGTCTGAAAGGTAATAACTTTACCCCAGTCCTCTGCAGTCCAATTCCTGTACTTTATGCAGAATGTCAGTCTGTTCTTGTTGTTTTTCTTGAAGGAAAGTGGCTTGAAGGAAACCAAGCCATGCTCCAAAAGCCTTCATCTCACTGTGGGTTCAGATGCACTCACACCTGCCCTCTGCCATTTCTGAGTAACTGGTGGCACTGGTGGTGAGCCGATCTCATAGATTGATCAGCATGACAGAGTGATATCAGCTGTCTAGTCCTCAGTAATCTTTTTTTCCTGAGCTAATGAGATCAAAATTGAAATTATGTTAGCCATTTTGTCACCATAAAAACTAATGCAACATTTTGACATTCTCAAAACCTTTGACCAAAACTGTACAATACATAGCCAGAAGATTGAAGACAGCCCTTTGAATTAGTGATCCATATTTTTCAGCCAAACATACTACTGACAGGTACTTAATGTAAAGTTTACAGACACTTTAGTAACCTTCAATGACACTTTTTATAGACTTCCACCTCAGTTCACCAAATTTCTGTCCTGCTGCACTGAAACATAATGCTTTACCAAATTACCTGACTGTAGCTCCACAGACACCTTTGAGTCACACAGACACCTTTTGGAATCTCCAAAATACTCACCATATCTTTGGGTCTGCGATTGTGATCAACCATGTCCTGAAGAGGATATGCTTCTCGGAGCATATCTATGGTGATAACATTCTGAAAACCTAAGCTGTGGTTGTGTTTGTTAAAGGCAAACTGTAAAAGGAAAAACTGTTTTACACAGCAGCATTAAGATTAGTAGCAACTATGCAGGTTTTATATA
>JAUZST010013611.1:0-10948 GCA_034779995.1 Parotocinclus haroldoi
AAAAGGACAAAAAGGGGGAGAAATAAAGGGCGGCTTTAGAGCCACGGACCTGAAGACGGCCGTGATGGCCGAAGATCTGAGGGGCTGCCCGTTACGGCCGAATACCGGGGTCGGTGCCGATTATGACCTTCAAGCGGCTTCTAGCGGCAAAAGTACGGAGGCGACCCCTCCGGCCGCGGACCCAAACGCGAGCCATTGTGCCGCGGGTCCAGGGATCAGCCCAAAAAACAAAAGCCAGTACTTTAAAATTGCCTGTTGAGCAACCAAGTGTGACAAGTGAGCCTCCTGGGTTAACCAGCACTCTTTATTGCTCAATTACCACCTTATGTATTCTGGTTTGAGACTTGGTTGTGTCTTCTGACAAGTTTGAGGTATAAGAGATGGGTTGGGTGATCATTCTCCAGTGTTGCAACAGCAACCCCTTATGTGCCCCATGATGGACCACTTTAAGTCTTAAAGAAGAGAATTGACTGTACACTAGTCACAAAAAATAAGGGTATTTCAAAATGAATATGAAGCAATAAAAAAGAAGAATTTTATTTCATTTTATTAAACAAAATGATCAGAAAAGCAAATGCAACTTCCAACTCAATAAGTGTTGTGGGAGGCATTGGACAGTTTTCAGACGTCTAGTCAGTACATCCCAAGCATGGACAATGGGATTCAAGTCTGGAGAAAGTGAAGGCCAGTCCATGCGTTCGATTCCTGCCTTCTAAAGCATGTTGTTTATGAGATGCGCATGGTGGGGCCTTAAATTATGGTGAAATGAAAGTTGTTTCCAACTGCTCCTGCATAGGGTACCACGCTAGGGTGCAGGGCCTCATCTCTGTATGCGGCAGCAGTCAGTGATCTATTTCTGATGATGTGGAGCTTGGTACAGCCTCTATGGCTCATGCCAGCCCATCCATGATAAAACATGAATTCCTCTGTGTTCCTCTTTCACCCCAGATTAGGACTTGATGATTGCCAGGCTGCAAACGGAACCGCGACTCACAGTGGAGGACATTGATGATGCTCATCAGCACACCTTCTACATGTTCTACAGTGTTCAGTAGATAACGGAACACAAACCGTTGCTCGCTTGTCATGCAGTTCAGTGGAGCCAATTTTGTATGGTCTGGGTGTGTATCCGTCATCCAGTGGCAGCAAGAAACTGTCCCTGCAATTCTGTTACATTGCTGCACCTGCTTATTCTTACCAATAAGGTCAAGTAGCGGTCATCTCTTGCCCCTGATGACCCTGTCCTACTCTTCCAGTTTCTTGAAAGCGATTCCACAGTCTGCTAATTACGCTTTGGGATGTTCCAAGTGCTGTTGCCACTTGGTCTGTGTTTGACCAGCTTCAAGTCGTCCTATGGGTCTCTAAGCTTCACAATCAGGCAAATAATGTTGCAGAGGCATTCCAAGGGCAGGGAAATTACAGGATGTGCACTTTCAAGATCAGACAATGTTCAAATACTCCAGCACTTTCAGCCATTTATGTAATTTTTACCAATGAAATGAACTTGTTTTTGCATCTCATTTGCATTGCAGAACAACTTTCTTTGGCTTGTCGTTTGATGTTTTCTGATATTTATGTTTAATAAAAAAAGATCAAATGCTTCTATTTTTTACAGTTGTGAATGGACCATTTTTACATGTTCGATGCACTGGGTCTCCTGCACAAGCTATAAATATTACACAGCTGCAGGATTAAATGTTAACTTATTTTTTACCAAACAGACAGGCTATGTTCTTTGTGCACATTTTAAAAAGGATTTGAACATGAAACTGGATGTGACAACAGAGGTTTAGCTGTAGCTGCAGCACAAACAGAGTGTCTTTTGGGAGACACCATTTTACTTTACTAATAATGTTTTCATTATAAGTGAAATACCACAGATTCTCCCAGAAGACTATCTGTTTGATATATAGTACACTTTCCTAGTTGTAAACGTCATTATACTAAGTCCCACATATAGGCCATTAGAAATATGGTATGCGTTTTGGAATCAGTCATGGATTTGCTGCAATGTACATTGATTTTGAAAAACATGCACTTTAATATGCATAGTAATGCGAAAACAAAAACAACAAACTTTGGCACGAGATTGTATAGAATAAAGTTTGTTTTTCCTTCATTAAGAACGTCATTCTGAGGTATGGTTCATATGTCCTGTGTCTTGTGTGTGTGCTTGCTGGCAATTGTGAGTGCATGTGTGTGTTTAAGCTCATATATGAATAAGTGGATTGGTGACCAGACAAAAGTGATCTTGACTGACAGCAGTGGGTGGCAGAATCAATAACCTCTAGGTCACCTCCTTCCTTTCTGTTTTTAGTGATGTCAAAATGATTGATGGGTAGTGGGAAGGGGGTGGTGCTCTGGATAATCCAAACACATGTCTGAGAATCATGTTTATGGATTCTAGAAATGGCGTAATATCCAAGTCAGGCGATTGTTGACATTTCTGGATAGGAGTGTTGCAGTTTTGAAAGCAATGTGAAATGGAACTTAAGCTAGCTACTGATAACGAATGAATTATATGTAGTAGGTATCCTCTGATCATATTTTATGCTGCCGATCACATTGACTGGCTGTACATTTTTTGATTTAGTTATGATGAGTACTACTGGCTACGTGATCTGGAAAAAAAGGAACAATAAAATTGTCTAAGACAAAAACATGTTTTTACTGACTTTCTCCTAGAGAAAAATACAAAATACTTGCAGACACAACTATTCTTCCAATACTGATAAAAGCTGGTCATCAAACCCAATAAATTCATTTTCTTTTCGGCTATTTGCTTAGACATCTGACTGTCACACTCCCTACTCGTGTTAATTGCCGTTTGGCTGTAGCTGCTCTGGGTGCCTTCTTCTTATTCTCTGCAATGAGCCTCTAAAACTCACCATACTCCGCCAAGTCTTTGTTCTTTAAATGACATATTAGTAGTTGTTTTGAAGCATTTGAATGTGCTTCCCCTGCGAGGTATTTGTTCATTGAATGTGTTGCAGGATGCAAACTTTACATCACACTCACAGATCCTGTAAAGGTTCCACACGGCAGCACCTGCGCAGTGTAAAGGACAGGGGGCGGGGACACAATACAGTGTTGTCATGGAAATCGGACAATACTTATCGGTGGCCAATCAATCAGAACACCACTAGTATGTACCTGCCAGATCATCCTGTAACGGTGTCTACATTTTAGGTAGTGTTTTGTTTATTTTAGTTTATTGCTTTATTCAAAATTTCTGGAACTACTGGAAGCAAATCCTTTTATTGCATGCCATTTCACCTTCTGTTCAAGTGTACAAGTTTTGCTTCTGCCAGGTGGATGTTATTTTTATCCAGCTTAAACATGTCTAGAACGTTTACAGAGCGTTGCACAGCTAGACTAATAAAGAAGGCAATTTAATGACAGTTAATTGTAATTGTAATTGTACTGATGTGCAAGTTTCTAAACACAGCTTTTATTTACAGTGAACAATTTGTTTGGGTCGGCACTATGCTGATTTTTTTTATTTGGCATAGAAGGGCTATTGTTAGGGTTAGACGTTTTTTCTACCCTATTTTTAAAACCACCAGTGTATTACCTGCATTTGTAACACATGCTTATGTCCACATACTCTTACATTGTTTTTTTTTTTTGAGTTTTTGCAAATCTCACTACAGACTTGTCACCTTGAGGTGAGATCCTGCCTGATGGTTATTTATTCTGAATCACGTTTGACGTTCGTGAATGTTGCCTGTGGTTCAATTCAGGAGCTGCAGTCACAATAATAAGTCTCTTGATGGCACTCAGTTCATTTCTTAATTCTGTTAGCCATTTCAAGTGGAAGAAAAATGCACGGTCTGTTACACCGCATGCTTTTATTTTACAGCTGAATTTTTTATTTATTCCCATAATCTTGGGAAGTATTCACATCATAAAAACAACTGATTTTACAGTTACAAGGCCATAATGCTATCATATTAAATTCAAGTTTTGCCTGCTCTGAGATACTTATAATCCAAACAGATTTAAAAAGGGATTTTCTGTCTTAAAAAAAATCAATCTTCAAACAGAAATTGCACTACATATAACTCTTATTCTCCCTAGAATAGGCTAGTTTAGTGTTTTTCTTCAGTCCAGCCATTTAACAACAGGCTTGGCATCAAACCACTGCTTGAAGGCTATTTTCAGGCCTTACGTAAGCGACAAGCAGTGAGTTTTAAATAGAAGAGATGGGGAGAATGATCTCCTTTAATTTGTACCTCACAGATCTGGGTGTACTTCCACTGCATGCCTAATACAGTTCGAGAGATGGACGAGCATGATGATCTGGACTCCACTTTCTCATGCAATCCATTTTTATGAACCTACATTCTAGCCTTTGCTGCAACATATGTGATCACGTTTTAATGCTAATCTCTGCAGGGAACAATACAGCTTTCAGACTGTTTCTGTTCTCTAAAGCTTCTGAGCAGTGGCTTTTCTCTGTGTTTTCTGACAGTGAGAACTTGCAGCGCTCGTGTTAGGGTTCACCCTTGTGCTTGGAGCATGTGTGCTTCCTTTTATCAGCGTGCTGTATCTCATCAGAGTGGGAAAGGCAGTAACGATCATTTTTGTTATTTCCCCAATGCTCCAATAAAGTCATTAATCTCAGTGGTCCCTGAGCCTGTGGTCTCTTTTCATGCTTCAGAAGAAACGTCGTTAGTTATAGTCACACATGCACAACTGCTTGCATCCAAAAAGTGAAAAGACACAGATAAGATGGTATTAGCATATTGTAAGAAGCAGCAAGATGTCAGTTCTTTGTATGCTTTATGTGGTTAAGAAAATTGTAGTGTGTGTTTGCAGAGGAGGTTGATGTGGAAGATACTTTAAAGAGAGACAAGTTCAAGAGAAAAGCAGGAAACTGTAACAGCTGGGTTCAGTCTTTGTTAGACACGTACAGCTCTTAATGTGTTATTAACCACAGTAAACAAATCAATTTGGTCATCAAAGCTTTCTGCCAAAAATCTGGTGTGCTATGTTACCCTGATGATTTTCCAAATATGCTTCACATTCTGTAAAGGCCAAATTCTAACAGTCCTGACAATACTGAGTTGCAGATGGCATTGCAAACGACCAGCATAATTAACGAAACAACATGAAAGAAAATCCAAGGATGTTAAATACTCATGTACGGCAATATGTATATGTTATTCCTATACACAATATATCTGTTTATCTGGTTATATTTTCCAAGTAATAATCTCAATCTTGTACAAATGTATCATATTTTTATTATGATAATTTGATTATTATAATCAATCTTAAATCAGATGAGTTAAGCTGTCTATCCATTAGAGGCAATTGTATAGCAAATATGATAGATAATGAGATATAATATTTGTAATCCAATTTCAACTGTTGGGCATTTCTCATCAGAATGTCTTGCTATGGCAGTTTATTTCTCGTTTTATACACTGTGTTGGCATACGTTCCTAAAAGAAGAGCTAGTGATGTATGTTCTTTTGCGAAAACAGGCAGTAAAGCTCTGACCTGATTATTGGAGAAGAGCTTTATACAGAAGGACCCAACTTTGCTCCACAGAGCTGACAGCTTACCTGATCTGATTTAAGACCGTTATTAGATATTCTTATACAAAATATAACCCGCGTATATGAAAAGCTAAGGGGATTTTTTGACTGCAGTTTAGATATTCAGATCAACTCTGATTGTTCTATTGGAGATTCATATCTGGTAATTAGGAATATTACTAAAGAACACTGAACTCGTTTTGTTCAATGAAACCACTTTGAGATGAATATGGTGCTGAGAGTAGCCATTGGAAGATGCGAAAATGGAGGCCATGAAGCAGTGCGCATGGTCAAAAACAGTGCTCAAATAGGCTGTGCCATTCAAGTGATGACTGATTGGTAATAATTAGTATATAAAGTATGCCAAGAAAAAAAAATCCCTAACAGAATACACCATCTGTGCTTGTGTGGACTGTGGTACCACCCTACCCTATCTGATGAAATACCCAAATCAGAAAAAGCTTATTTTTACATTATTCAGTTTTCAAGTGTTAGAACTAGAACCTGTTTCCAATGCAGTCTCAACTTTTTGTTCTTGACTGACATACATGGAATTCGACTTGCGGTTATGTTGTAGCCCATTCACCTCAAGGTTTTACAGGTTGTACATTCTGAGATGCGTTTCTAGTCACCACCGTTGTATAGTGGCTAAATGAGTTACAGCCTTCGGTCAGCTATTCCATTCCCTTTTGCCCTTCTCATCATGGATGTGACTGGATGTGTGTTTTTCTTTATTGCACCTTTTAGAGAAGATTCTACAGACTGTAGTATCCATGTAGTAGCACAATTAATCCTGCCATGTTTTATTTAGGTTAGTCAATTATTGAAGCCCTGCCTCCATTAATTTTGCATGTGACATGATGAAGTCTATATTTTATTTATATACACATTTTTTAAAGTTGTCCTGTCTTAAACCAGCTATTATGACTTGAGATTACTTTTCTTTTCGTGTTTGTGCAAACATTTGTGCAATAATCCCTAGTAAATCAACCACAACATGACCACTAATGACTCGTATAATCTATTCAACTAATTTTACAAATTAGAACTGTGTATTTGAAGATGCGTGTGTGTGTGTGTCTGTGCATGTGCGTGTGAAGGAGAGAGCGCTTAGTTGGAGGTTAAGAACAGGGTGGCAGCTGTCGACTTATTCCTCCTTTTATCCTGACATACCCTAGGGCAAAACACCCACATACACTCACACTCAGAGAAAAGCAGATACCCAGGCTAGTTCTGTTGAGTACACACAGTGTGCAGGAGGAGAAAAAATTCAATGTTTGTTATAGAACTTAAGGAGAGTTGAATACATATATATGCTGTTTGTCCTTAAAGGCACCCTGCGTATCTGCGCAGTTGCTCTCCATTTAAACGTAAAGCTGCCAAATCCCAATACCAAAAGAGATGTTTGCTAAAAAAGTGCCAGTAATATAAAAGTAAAACAATGTTCCAATTACCTTGTTAAATAGAAACAAAAATGATCTCGAGCTGATGTCAGTGTCAGATCTGTACTAACAATACCTGTAACGCTGTTTTGTTTAAAAATCAGTGATCCCTTGTTATTCATGTGGTTGCTTGTGTGCATTGTGGAAGCGCCATGCGATACGTTGGACACCCAGACAGATCACATTTAATCCCTAGGGGGTGTTTGTTTACAGAAATTCACGTTTACAAGTAAGACCGTGGAGAGACAGTTCAGTGGAACCTGGAGTGAAGTGTGTCATGCATAGTCGAGTGCTGCTGTAGCACCTTTTTCATGGATGAGCAGCCACACACGGGTTTGTTTTGTTCGGACATGTACATTCGGTTGTCTTTAGGGAGCTGTCCAGCAGCTGGCTGGAATCTCTGGCCAACCTGCTGGAACCTTTGTCCTTGTTGAGATATTATTCCTCCTGAGACCAAGCATTACATTCACACTCAATGCAGATCAAACTGTCTTGCTTCGTCCTTCTTGAACCCTAAAGAGTTGTCTCTGTTTCAAACCACTCCTGTCTTTGCATATACAGTATAATCACAGACTGGTACCTAATTGCGCCTGTTTAATGTAACATTTATCAAATTAAGCAATCAAATAGTAAAAATTACCATTGTTGTTTATCTGTGGATCAGCAATCTGGTTTCAAAAGAGTATTTTTTTTTATTTTGCAGAAATACAAGGAATAAAGACTAGTCTGTAGTAGTTTCTTTGTCCGAATGCTGTCTGTAGTAGCCCTCATAGAAATGCAGTCTCCAATTAGTTGTCCTTCCAGCTGGCCATCCTCCATAAATACGGTGATTATGACAATGTGAAAGTTTATTTCATAACTGCGTATCCAAGGGCACAGGCACTTTTTCTTATGACAAACAAGATCCAGACTGTCGAAAAACACAGAAATACCCTAAAACGCAGCAGACATTCAGAAAAAAACAAAATCAAAGAAAAGGCAAATATTATTTAATTCTATTACCAGTCGTTATTTATTGTGAAATTCTGTTACTCTAAAACGTCATATGCTTAGCCAAAATCCCTAGTTGTTTCCCAGTTCTTCTTCAGTGTACCACGTTAAGTACATTACTTGTGGTTTTCAGGGTTCTAAATGTTTTTTGTTATAGATTTGTTTTGTGATTGCGTAGCTAAGTATAGCAAATACACTTCTACATCTACATTACGTTCAGCGAAGCAGAACATTGCCATACTCGCATACTTTGCACATCTTCATTCATTTTAAACGAGAAAATTATGTCGATTTGAAAACATTTAGTACAGGACAGGTATTGTACAAAACAATAATTAATGTTTTATCTTTTATAAAATCTTAAACCTTTACCGGTAATGAAAAGCTCTGCTTTTCAATACTGCGATTCTCTATAATAGTATATTCTATCATATAAGTTGAATGCTATTGTGACGCCAGCTTAAAGGCAACAGTTGACTAAAAGGTGAAAAGGAAAACAGGCATTCTGTACATTTGAAAGGTCAAGGAGTAAAAGAACTAAATTAACCTAGACATGTGTTGATAGAAAAAGAAAAAGCTTTTACAACAAGCAGTTGCTAGATTTAATTATATAGGTCCAATTTTTGTAGTATCAGACTTATGCAATCCTCCTCTGTACTGAGGCTTCTTTGAGCACCCAGCTTTTGCAGCACCATTCCACTCTTGATTATCTCTGCACATATTTTGAGAGTTTGTTATGGTTGTACTCTTTGCCTTGCAGGGTCACTCTCATTAACCTCCCACAGAGGTATTTGGTCATTATAGCAGATCCTGTCTATCCTCTAATGACATCAGAGCATGTCTCCTACCTTGGGGTCACTCTCTTCTTGGCTAGGGATTCATCAATGACATGGTTACAAATTTTCCATCAGCCTTTCGAGGTCAATTTGCGATGCAAATAGGTGCCTTTGGGTTTATGGAGGAGGTCAATCACAGGCAGAAACTAGTCATGATTGTCACATTACGTTAACTGGAATGCGTAAATATTTCCTTTAATGTTTTTCTCAACCTACGTAACTGTTAAATAAGCCACTTATTTAAAGTTGCTATAGATGGTTGGTTTTCCAGTCCAACATGTCTACTATGGTGTTAAATAAATATAGATTATAAAAAAATGTACAATTTAAAGCTTATTTGTAAAAAAAACATTAATAATGCCAGGAATAATACCAGTAGCCCTATTGACTAATTGGTCATGTACAGTACAGAACAAATTTGCTTAGGGACATTTTTTGGTGTGGTGGCTTAGCGGTTAAGATACTGGACTGTGGACCTATAGGTACAGGGTTCGAAATCCACCTCTGCCAAGCTGTCACTGTTGAGTCCTTGAGCAAGGCCCCTAACCAAGGATCACTTTGAATAAGAGTGTCTGATACATGACTAAATGTAAAACCTTCTGCCATCGCTCAACTTTTTAGCAATTATAAAAATGATCTGATCGTCATAATATTGACTCGAATCAAATAACTCAAATCAAGCCTGCTTGAAGGCACTCAACAGCTCCAGAACCCTAAGTTTGCGTCCCTGGCCAGCTGCTGCCTGTTTAAAGTTTGTATGTTCTCCCTGCAGTGGTGTGGGTTTCTCCGGCTGCTGTGGATCATACACACAATCCTAAGACACCTGCTAGGTCACTTGCTGTCTAAAAGTCTTAAGTGTGTTAAGGTTGGAAAATACATATATAATTACAGAATATTTAAGAACCTGGTTACTGTAGCCACTAATCTTATATGTGCGGCAATCATAAGGTTATTTGTGACTTAAAAAAAATCAACTCCTTTATAGGGCACCTCAACATCCCACAACTGCTAAGCCCGTTTTATTGAATTCCCCTGTTGTTTGAGTCTAACATATTTTGTAGTCTAGACCTTGATTGATTGAACAATGTGTTTAATAAAAACACGATATTTACTTTTAAGACTATAGAAGTGGGAGGCAGACACTGCAAGCCTTTCTGGAGAACTATTCATTTAAAATGTACAACCAAAACGCAACACAGCAAAACAGGGAAGGTGAGCACACACACCAAAAACAGTAACTGTGCAAGGGCAATGGATAGGTACAGACATGCTGAGATGGCCACTTTCAAACAAGGACAGAGTAGGACAGTACATGGCCCTGAATGAAACAACCAGGGTGACTAAATGCTTAGCAAAGGTGGGGGGCATTGCAAGACAAGGGCTCGATCAAGAGTGTATGTACACAGGGAATTCTGGGTAATAGAGATTGTTGGACATTGTATCTTGGGCTATTGTCCACTTGTACTAGCATAAGCATTTGTTCACAAGAAGTATACATAACACTGGATAAAGGCATTTGCTAACTGCTGTATATGTTAATGTTTTAGTAAATAACACAGAACTCAATATAACTCGAGTGCTAAAACAATTTTAAAGGCGATGCAAGTAAGTGCATTGGTAAAACTTGACTTTGTATCAGAAGGTCCAGGGTTCAAAACCCATCTTTGCCAAGCTGTCCCTGTTGCTTCCTTGAGCAAGCTCCTGAACCCACAATTGCTCTGACTGTAATACTATATAAGTTGTAAGTTGCTCTGGATAATTATGTTTGCTAAATGGCTAAATGTAAGCAGAATCTCCTGAATTCTCCTGAACTGCATGTAAGGTTAGTTTGTGAATCTCCAGCTAATCGCCCTTTAGATCACAGGGTGCAAGCGTAAGCATGGAAGGGATGCTAGCTATTTCAGGCCATTCTTTACCATATCCTGCCAATCTTGTCTGTGTGCAATGCCTTACCCGACCAGGCACCTTCATTAGTCATTCAAAGTCATTAGGTCATTGCCATTTTCCAATTTAGTAGTAATTAGTAACTTAATTTGATACCTGTCTTATAATTATACATTACAATTATAATCATATATATATATATATATATATATATATATATATATATATATATATATATATATATATAAAT
>JAUZST010013612.1:0-10948 GCA_034779995.1 Parotocinclus haroldoi
CGCCCCCCCCCCCCCCGCCCTGAAAGTTATATGTCTTTTTTTTGAAGGGAGGATGCACTTAATGTTCACTTTAATATATCAGGGCAGGTGCTTTTCACTAGGGCAGGAGTTGAGCTGTGGCTGTTTGAGGTTATTTGAGGTTAAGTATCAGTTTTATAAAAGTAACACTAGTAGAACCTTTCTGGAGGTCTAACTTGTGAAAGGGTCCTAACGAGTACAAGTACACAAAAACAAACAAACAGACACATACACATACACACACACAAACATTATTCTCAGCACATAGGAACACTGGTTCAGATGCAAGTGGTTAGAGGTGGGATCAGCCCCAAATATATATGTTGAGGGAACCCGTAGCCATAAAAACAACCAATCGCTATGCTAAAAATGGGGTAAAACACACAATTAGTTCAATATTGAAGTCCAGTCTTTAATTCCAAACGTGATGAATGGGTTTAAGGTCAGGACTTATCAAGATCTTCCCTTTACATTAAAAAAAAACATTAACCCAAGAATACTACAGAGAATGTTTCTACTGTTCCAGGGTCCATTTGTAGGGTATTTTACACCACTACATTTGCTTGACATCCACTGACAGGGTCAAACAATTTTCTGTGGCGTTAGCATTTAAAACTAGCCAAACTTGCTAGTTTACAGAATGGTCTATATACTTTTGGTCATCTATCACAAGTTTGTCACAAAACATCACATAAAGCTGCTAAGTGGAGCTAATTGGTTGAACTTTGATTTAGTTAATATGCTGAATTTAGAATGATTCAGACCAGTGGAGGCTGCCTGCTTAATGTGTGCCATGGCTGTGTGTGTGTGTGTGTTCTCAAAATACACGGTTATTAAGCAGAAATAATGACATTTGTGGGCTCCATATCTATTATTTCCCAAATTATAAGGCTTAAAAATAACACGGATGTGATAGGGAATTATGATAGGATCAGGGCACATTTCCCACCTGAGACAGTTCAACCTCAGGCTGCAAGGACATCTCTATTCTTGTACTTGATCTGACCGTGAACATATCTCGTTACAGCACTGCCTCACCACAGTGACTGAGCTGATAAACGAATGTGTACATAGTCGGTAAGTCTTTGTCAGCGCCTGGATTCAAATACAGCTTATGTATCCCCTGAAAAATTCACTTGAAATACTAATGTTAGTCTCTGTTGACTCACTGCACTGAACTCAACGCCGGCAAGGAAGAATTAATTCCTATCCTACATTTATGGCAAATTGTTTGATTTTACCTTTTCAAAGATTTTAACTTATCCCAGTGTGCAAACTGCCCCCATCCTTTGTGTCTATCAACTTTGTATCAACTTGAATTTAACCATTTATCTCCACCTCTGCTCTGCTAGAGTTTGCCAATACGGCGGTGGCCAATGCCAACCACATTACAGTGGTTCTCTTTGCTCAGGGTTAACTGCTCAGCCAATAACTACAGCAGCTCACGTCACTAGAGCATCTGAGAACCCAACATCAGTAACTGACCACCCTGCTATCATCCGCTGCTGATCTCACTGCAGTTTTGCCACCACTCCCAGCCCTTCACCATAGAAGTGTTCTACCTGATAAATACAGCAGATTATATTTCCGATGTGATTGTGACAGTTAAGCAGAGGACAAGGCTAATACTTAAGTCATGCCAATATCTGTTGTCTTCAGCAGATAATCAAGCCACGAGGGAATATACAAAGTATTAAGAGAAGATTTTCTCTTACCCAAGGGAATTGATTCAGTGTGTTACATAAAATCCCATTTCACTTAACTAAGGGAAAACAGTAAGGTATTTTCTATAGTGACTGAGGTTTTGTTGCCGTAAAGTTCCATTATTTGCGTGACAGCAACTCAAGAACATAAAAACCACGCGCAATTAACAAGCTGTTTGAGAGCTGCCTTCACAATTGGAAAAAATGGATATATAATAGAGAAAAGAAGAGCAGAAAACTGAAGACAAAGAAATCATAAGGTAATAACAACAACAAGTATGAAAATTACCCCACCTAGTAAATAATAGAATTGCATTTTTTATGCAACATACTTAAACACTTAAGTGATGTTTAAGGACAATCTTGAGAGAAAATTCTAATTGTTTTATGTAGCACAGCACCTGAGTGAGTGCTACCATAAGAATCAATGGCTGTTCAGCATCACCTATTACCCTGGATCTACCAATATCAAGTGCTTTCCTGGTCCTGCTCATCTGATTGCTATAACTCTTTTCACAACCCTATGCTGCCTGCTTCCTGTTCTGTGAATCCAATTCAAAGGGAGTATGGCAGTTAAACACTGCCCCCACCAAACCCACATCTCCATGTGCTTCCACACCTGAGGCAGGAATAGATTGGCATGAGATTAGACTGGGCATGCTTCCTACCATGGAAAAAAATCTCTTTGAACTCTGGACCAGAGGTGTCCAGACTACAGTACCTTATACACTGGTGAGTGATTTGGTATCAAGTAGTCCTAGATTCCTCTAGGAATTTCAAACTGCATATCCTGCTCTCCCATAGATGCGTCCGCTGGGACATTCTGGAGGGACCTTCACCCTTCGGGATTGCCTAAGACGCTCATGCCGTGGAATCCCTCTCCAGGCCCCAACGGCACCAACTCCCAGCTACCACAGTTGTCACCTGTCTTGTGCCTCCTGTGTTTTGACTCAAACACCTGTTCCTCATTCACAGATTCCATGCACAGAAGAGTACTTGACCCTGAATATTGCATTGCGTCTGCCTAGTTAATAAACTAGAATTTAATTACTTTTTGCATCTACATCTCTACTCTGCCTAACATGTACATGTATATATGTTATCTATAGTTTGGAATAGAGTCACCCAGCCCTTAGTACACCCAGAAAAGCCACTATACTGTGTACTGTTGTTTTTATGGATCAAACAGAGTTAATTGCATCTTTAAGGATGTGTCTGAAGTAGTTAGGTAAATGTAGGCGGATGCATTTAGATGGGGAAATCATTTAAATGAAAAGCTTTATAAAGCAAAATGCATAATTTAGTAGTGACAAAAGATGAAAAAGGTAAGTTGGATTAAAAAAAACTTGTGGTAAGTGGAAAGGTGGCTTGCACCTTTTATGTGCAATTACAGTAAAAAGTAATTGTACATAAAATTGTACAAACCACCTTTAATACCCTTCAAAGCAAGGAGAAACAACACAGGAACATTTAACAACTGTGATAATCACATGCTTGCAGTGTATTTAGAAAAGGCCAGAGTGAAGAAAAAAAAATCTAATAATTGTTCAAAGTTGAGTTTTACTGCCATTACAACCATATACACAGTACACAGTGAAAGAAAACAACCAAGTGCTAATACTAATATTAGCATAACCCCTACCATTCAGTATAAGAGATACAAAGAAAAAATAGTAAAGGGTAACTTGCATCTGCATAACAAAGTGATAAACATTTGAATTAATGAAAAAAAGTATGAAACAAAAATAACCAACAAAGTTACTCGCACTTACATCTACATTGAAGTAGGTATGTAAGCAATAAAATGCAGAATGACAATGAGAAAGTGAGAAGTATTGGACATTCTGAACAGCAGATTCTGCCTCATGCTGCAATAATGGCAGATAAGTTTGCTCTTTTGTGTGCAAAAAAAGAGATTCCACAGTTCCTTTTACTGAGCTTTGTATGTTGTGGTGTTTTTGGTTATTGAGGGGTCTGATGGATTGCGGAAATAAACTGTTACACAGTCTGGTTGAGAAGGCCCAATTGTTCTGGTACTTCTTTCCAGATAGCAGGACTGTGAACAGTGAGTGTGAAAGGCGTTTTCCCACAATGCTGGTGACTTTGCGGATGCAGGGTGTGGGATAAATGTACATGATAGAGGGGAGCTCTCAGCTATCCCTATCTTATGCAAGATCTTGAGGTCCGAGACAGTGCAATTCCCAAACCAGACAGCTGCTGAGAATGCTTTTGATAGTCCCTCTGAAAAATAAAGTGAGGATAGGAGGTGGGAGATGAGCTGCCCTCAGCCTTTGCAAAAATGTTCATGGGGTATAGGATATACAGCAGTTACTGCACAGACTGATATACATTCTGCCATTTTCTCTGCACCACATTCGAAAACTCACTGTCTCTGTAACCATGTGGGACACAGAGTGTGATTATTAAAATCCCAAATGAACAAGACTTATTTCAAGTGTGGGTGGACAGATATTTCACTGTATTGCATATTGAATTAATGGAAACTGCAGAATTAACAGCTTCAGCTGAGAGACCAATGCTAAATCAGAGCTCCATTTAAAAATGGGAAGTGTTATGAAAACGTATGTGAAGTTAATTTCCATGAAAATACGTAGACATTTGATGAATTATACTGCTCACAAAAATTTATGATATTTAATGAAGTTTTCCTCCTTTTTTCAGCAGTGTACATAAATGTATATACAGTACAGCATGTAAGATAATTAGCATTTTTCAAAGTGCCATGCTATCAAAAATAGCAATCTTGATAGTCTCTCTCAATTTCAAAGATTTTTTAAAACATTTGTTGCAAGCAAGAACAGTGTTCCATCTTTGTAGCATGCAGCACTGAAACTACAAGTAGTATGAAAAACATAGAGCACTTGCTCCTGCACATATCACGTTTTATGCCTGCTCCCTGCCAGTTTGCTACACCAGACTCCAATTTTCAGAGCTGTAGTGTGCATACATCCCCAGACAAGCCTCAGGATTTTGCTGCTCTCATTTGCCCATTGACTAATTCCCTTCAGCTGTGCCTCATCTCAATCATCCACACTTCTCATTGAGACCCCGTCTATGTACTCTTGAAGTGAAGTCTCACTATTTTTACTGTGTTTATGAGCATTATTGCATATCTACGCTGGCTTACTTGGATCATAACCACCCTTCTGCCTTGATGACCATCCCATCTCACCTAGTCCATTTACATTTGTCTGCACGTTCCATGCCCTGACCTTGACTCACTATTGCTATCGCCTCTCTGTACTGCAATATGGCATTAGTTAACTACACTGAAGGAATATGTCTGGTTGTTATACACTTTTTCACACGCACTGGACTAATTATCATGTGTCTGCACCAATGCCCCAACCTTAACGTGAGCCATTAATGCATCAGTTTATTGTATGGCCCTAGAAAACATGCATTAACATCAACTAAGATGACAAGTGGTCTTGGCACACCAGAAGCTCAACAAATCAACACAAGCATTAACTAATCCCATTGGCTCGCAGCTCCCTGTTCACCGATAATTGGATTCAGTTGGAGCGATGGAGGTCAGGATGAGGGCTGCAGAAAGACGCCCTTTGGCCCTCTCTGACTGAGAGTGACTGGTAAAAGCCTTCATGACAAGTAGAGCTGGATCAAAACAAATCAGAGCTCTTGGCTACAGCCTATCAGTTAGATTTAGACTCTTGCTTTTAGCCACAGATGTGCGTCTGCTTTCAGACAGCATTTGTGGAGAGGGAACATTGAGTACAGACAGAATGTAGGAGTTTATTTTGACTGTGTTTGTGCACTGGCAGATGTAGTAATCATATTGAACTCCATTCTGCAAATTAAGCTGATGCATGACTGAAACTAAAGGCGTCCATATGTGTATATGCGTCAACTGCCCTTGAAACTTCCCATCTTCTCTTCTTGCATTGATTCACTTGTTCATGTCACACACGAGCACATCAAAATATCTCTCTGCAGGAGGGGTACGTAACGTTCCACCTTCGTTTCAACCCTTTCAGCCCCTCATACAATCACTGTCAGGACGAGTTGCTCCTGCCCCAGCCCTCCTGAGAGCGAACAACTGCCCTCGCAAGCATTTACATGCTGCCTCCTGCCATGGGTAATACAATTAGCATATGGGCCCAGTGCTAAGTCAGCGGAAGTTGTGCCTCATACTCAAAAGTCAATTAATCATAACACATCACCGACTCCTGCCTCCAAGACACAAGCAAAGTGAGAAGTGCTGATGGAAATGTTGATGTCAACCCCTAATCTGCATTTTTAATGCAATAGCACAAGAATGTAGGTAAAATATTAGTGCCTTACAGTAACTACCAGTACAATAGCTCAGCACTGATTATGATGCATTAATAATTAAAATTCTGTAATTAAAAGGTAACTGAGTGATATGCATATGGTTGTTCATGTATCTGGATGAATTGTTTGTAAACAACATTATATGTGATTTTTCTATTGCCCATTTTTATTGTCACTGATCCACATGTAAGAAACATACTGCATTCACTGAACATATAATATGCCGTGATCACGATCTGAAAATGGTCTAATATACTAATACACAACTGCATTGTATATGCATTTACTTGAAACAGAAACAAATAGCATAATCATCACTTGTGGTTGGGATTACATACAATTAAAGACTGTAGTCCATCTGTTTCTATACATTTGCTCTGTTCTTTAATGGTCAGGACTCCACATGAGCTGGCACAGATCGGGTACTATTGGGCTGGAAGATCATTCTCAGCACTGCACTAACACTGATGTTGGGGTGGTGTGTAAGTGTGTGTTGTGCTGATGTAAGTGAATCAGACTCAGCAGTGCTGCTTCAGTTTTAAACACCTCAGTGTCATTACTGGACTGAAAATTGTTCACCAGCCAAAATGTCCAGCCACCAGCGGCTTGTAATGAAGGATGATGAAGGATTAGGGGATGACAAACACAAACTGTGTTACAACAGATGAGCTGCGGTCTCTGACTTGACTATCTACAAGGTGGAACAAAAAAGGGAATTTCTCTAATAAAACCGTCAGTATGTGAACAGTGTTCAAAACTCCAGCAGAACTTCTGTGTCTGATCCAATCACACCAGCTAAACACACACTAGCATATCACCATCATGTCAGCGTCACTGCTGTTATGAGAATGATCCACCACTCAAACACTATCTGATCTGTGCGGGTCATGTGGGGGTCATGACCATTAGAAAACATAGTAAAGGCGACTAACAAAATATGTATAGAAACAGAAATGGACTACAGTTTGTAACTGTATAACCACAAAGTATACTGCCAACTAAACCCACTAAACATTAATAAACAATAAGCAGAACACAAACCAAAAAAGCCTAGTGGTTAAGGTATTGGACTATGGACTAGAAGCTTCAGGGTTCAAATCCCACCTCTGCCAATGTTAAGTCCTTGGGCAAGACCCTTAATCCACAATTGCTTAGATTCTAAAACTGTTGTATGTAATAAAAATCATTGTACCAAAACATGTATGTGTGTGTGTGTTTTATTACTTTGCCAGAACATGCTTCTCATTATTCACACAATTATTAGTCTATTAAACTTTTTTTGCACCTATATATTTCTTTTTGTGTCTGTTCATTACATCCATTTGCTTTCATAAATTTCTGTACATGTTAATTAATGACTTGCATATGAAAATGTATGAACACACATCTGAAACTCTAACGTATGTAAACTATTTATGAATATGTCCACTGCAATTATAAGCCTATTTAGAGTGTTTTTTATTCACTCCCAGCTTGTTTGATTTCACATTACATTGCAGTTCGATTAATTGGCCTGTCAGTCAGTTGAACATTGTCAGCTTACAGATCATACTCTAATTGGAATTTCAGTTTCTTAATGATCTGTACATCTGTTTAAATTTGTTGACCAAATGATTACTGAAATGAAGTCTCACAGATATTTTGGAGGAATCTGCTGTGACTTTGTGTGACCTTGCTGTAGTCTTTTCAGAACCTGTGTTCACATTAAAGGTGGTATGCCTGTTGAACAGACTTGGCTTTGAATGTATGACAGCAGGGAGAGAACAGTGCAACTACAACCTGAATCAGAGAGCACCGGGTACTTTTCTCAGATGTTCCATGTTTCCCTTGATCTGGCTTTGTAGACAGTGTGTGGTAAGAGTGAGTGAAAAATCATTGGAAATATCCACCATCTCAGAAATCCTATATTAGTTGCATCTGATGACCTGAGAGAGGATTAGGGAAAAAGAACAATACAAAAAATTTCTAAATGAGCGGTATATCATGCAAATTGTCTTTCATTTTTGCAATGTAGATTCCCTCGGTCTTTTGCAAACTGCAAATGGGCAGCAGTGTTCTTTCTGGAGAACATGGCTTAAACTCAAGAACATTAACATCGCAAAGTTAAAGTCCCTGTTCCTTTGTTACCTCGTACTCTTGGAGTAATCCATGTTGGTCGAACAAATTAGTCATTTTATTAGTTGTTTTGAAATTAACATTACAAAGCACAAAAATGTTGCAAGCATTTATAACTCGAAAGGTTAAAGGAACTATTTTGATTACATACATTATGAATGGTGCCTCGTCTCCCCAAACCAACTTTTTATATCAGCATTACCAGGACAAAAAGCCTACTGTTTACCTCAGAATACACCTCATAAAAAAAAACACCCAATTACTTTGCAAATGCAAAAATAGAATAAATGGAAATCAACAGAATAAAACAACATCAGCATAAAAAGCAACAAATAGGAGAGCAGAAATATTCTCACAAAAGAGAAAAAGAACTGCAGCGCATGCTGTACTGATGCTTCACAACCTTGATGACACTAACTTTCATGGTGGTTGGCCCAGGCTTTTCTCCAACCCTGCTGGCTCCAGCACTAGTGTGTAAGGAGAGAGACAGGGAACACTGGGTAAATCAGACACAGGAGCAATAGAGGGGGAGAAATGTTGATAGGTGTATAGGGAAGGAGTTGTGGAAGGGGAATCCCAATACCTCTTATTGTGGGTGTTCATGTGTTTATGGGGGGGCAGTGAGACAGAGACAGCGATACATTCTTCCTTCCTCTACCACCACCATGAGATCTTCTACTAGCTGAATTGCCTTATTCAGTGATGGTGGTGACACTGGATCTAACTGGCGGCTGACTGATGAATTGCTCCTGCATCTCGAGATTGATATTGTTGCCGACATGACATTTTTAATCCAGGAGCCACTTCAAACCAGAGTCTATGAGCTGTTAAGCATAGATTACAGGTCTGTTGATCTTCAACAGCATAAGAGACCAGGACCTCTGCTGATGTTGTTCAGGCGTCTGGCCCAACCACTGCGAGATAGGCTTCTTCCCACTGGCACAGTTTTGCTCTGAATTAATAGATAATTGTTGCGTGACAAGCTGCGCCTCTCTAATAAGAAGTAAAATTGACCAGATTACCCAACCCATTCACATATACCCACATGCTTCAACCTCATTTTCAAACAGCTGGGGTGTCATATTCTCCTGCATTATTGGCAGGGTAGCATTCTTTAGCAGGCTTCTGATTGCCTGTTGGTTCACAGTTCCCTATATCACCATTGTTAAGCAGCTGGCAGGTTGAACAGGGCATGATGCTGGGCCTATCATAGACTGGAAAGGGATTTCTTTTCTTCACCAAGAACCAAAAGTTCTGTGGTGGAGGATCGTCCTGCAGCCCGCTGGGTTTTGACACAAATGTAATTGATCAGGTGGGAAGCAACTACAGGACTCAAGTAGGAGTTGAGACATGTGAATATTTTATAAATGAACTCTACAGTGTCAACTTGTCAGCTGCCAGCAGAACAAGTCTCCTCCCCCTACGTCTGACTCTCTCACTGCTCACAGAAATGGTGGGTTAAACAGGTGGGTTCATCACACACAGGGGAAACTTCTTTCTTACCTGCCCACTGCAAGTGTTCTCCTCTCCCTCCTACAGATAGCGTCCAACACCCTCAACACCTCCGCAAAAACAGCATAGCAATATGCAGCATGCCATATAAAACATTTTGGGGACATAAGGTTATTGTAACTAATGATGCTATGGTATTGTGCAAAAGTCTTAGGGAATCATTACCAGTTACACTGAATTCTTGCCACTTTAGCCTATAGAATCTGTTTTTAAGTGTGTATATTTTTACTGTATATTGTGGACATATTACAATAAAGAGACTGTGAGACAATCTATGTATATATAGATTATCTCATTATACCAATGCTAAACTAATGGTAATATATAATGGAATTTTAATCTAATGGTGACCTAACACTTTTGCACAGTGTTGTACATCGAACCTCAACCTCAGTAACCTAAAATAAATATTAATTGTAAGGATCAGCTATTGTCTTGACTCAGTAAGAAATGTCAAGTCTTTCTATATTTGTAATGACATTTGGTAAGGATACACGTACAGCACTTGACACACACGAAGAAACACACAGTACTGTTCCATTAAGTCTTAATAAATAAATTCTACAAAAATAAAGACCACATACAATGCCACAGTGTAGGAGAATTTGGTATCTGGCTTTAAGTAGCACAACAGAAAAGTATTCCCACTACCACAGGGATATTGTAAATTTCATCCCCATTAATATTGTAGTCAGGAGTCCAAAGGAGCATATGTTCTCTCTGTTAGAGGGAGTCATTCCTGTCTCCACTATCAATCAAAGTGACATGAGCCAGTGAGGAGCATCTGAAACCTTGAGTGTATGGAATACCACATAACTATGAGTATGCTGATGTCCAATGATGCCACATGAACTTTAGTCCAAAATAGGAAGTAGTGGCTTTACATGTCACGGACTGTGATGGTGCAGGAGCTAAGATGCCGTTTTCTTGACCAGAAGGTCCAGGGTTCAAGTCACAGCACTGCCCGGTGCTTAATTTGTACCAGATTCTGGCAGCTCAAGATCTGGTACCTCTCATATATATTTAATGAAAGTAAGCTATTAATAAACAACATTGAATTGAATTACGCTTATTTATGTGTACACGTTTCCAAAAAAACTATTTTAGTTTTAGTAATAGCAGAGTTTCGTCAAACATTTATTACAGATATACAGTTATACAGATACAGACTGTTACAGATGGCCAGGTTTGGAAATGCTGAAAAAAATAGTCAAGACAAGATAGCTTGACAAAGTAAGTATTTTTTATTAATCTCTCTCTCTCTCTCTCTCTCTCTCTCTCTCTCT
>JAUZST010013613.1:0-10948 GCA_034779995.1 Parotocinclus haroldoi
TCACACCAGTCTGTTAGCCGCCGCACCTCCTCTCTGTACGCTGACTCGTCGTTCTTTCTGATGAGACCCATCACAGTTGTGTCATCAGCGAACTTGATGATGTGGTTTAATCAGTTTAATCAGTTAATGTACATCTATTGCTGCATGTCATGCCTGAGTGCAACACATTTCAAAAATGGTTGGGAAAGTAATGCATGTACCACTTTGTAAAGTGTTCACACATTCTGTATTGGGAACCGGTCAGGAGTGTAGGCAGGTCACTCAAAGGTTGAGTGAAAAATGTATGGACATTCCTTGAAGGAACCATATGTTGCACTACAATCTAAAGTGGATTGTTTTATGGAAGTTCCCCTTAAGTTTCATTTAATTGTTGAAAGGAATACACATTGTCACAGAGATACAGAGATTGTCTGGCCTGGATATAGGCTAATCAAAAGTATATATGTCACTGGTGGCAGGGTGGCTTGGTAGTTAGCAAGGTCCAGGGTTCAATTCCAGGGTAGGGCTGGATGGGTCTTTTTTGTGTAGATACATGTCCTCCCTTAAGGTAAGTGGTACTCGCGGTACTCCAGTTTCCTCCCACAGTCTTTAAATTGCCATTGAGTTGAGTGTATATACAGTATGTCACAAAGGTGAGTACACCTCATATTTTTGTAACTATTTTATGATATTTTAGACACAGCAGATATGACACTTTTTTTACACTGACACTAAATTTGCTGTGCCCTCAAAATAACTAAATAAATATGTAGCCATTAATGTTTAAATCGCTCACAACAAAAGTGAGTAATCCCTAAGTGAAAATGGTCAAGTTGTGCCCAATTAGCCATTTTCCCTTCCTGGTATCACAACTCCAAGATGACCACTGGCAGACCTAAACCCAAAACTGAAGGGGGAGGGGTGAATGGTTTCTAACATCCACCAGATCTGTTGGAGTAAAAGATGACTGTGAGATGGCTGTGAAGCTCTAGTGAACTCCATGTCCAAAAGAGTTAAGGCAGTGCAAAAAAATAATACACAAAATTCTGACACTCTGAGCAAAATTTGGCCATTTTTATTTATTGGTTTAGACATTAGCAAATGGTTTAGACATTAAAAGCTGTGTATTGAGTTATGTTGAGGGCACAGGAAATTTACACTGTTATACAAGCTCTAGCTTGACTACTTTACATTGTATCAAAGTGTCATATCTTCAGTATTGTCTCATGAAAATATATATTACAATAGTTACCAATATGTGAGGGGTGTACTCACTTTGTGAGATACTGTATATGTGAGGGGCTCTTTTGAAGCCAAAAAATCAATAACCTTCAGATTTTTTTCCCCCAAAAACTCACATTTGAAAAAACATTCATACTTTTCAATCTCAACTGGCCACAGCTCAACACCTGGCCAGAGAAGTGTCTGCGTCTGATATATTAAAGTGAAAGTTAAGTGTCCCCTCCATTCATTTCAGAAATAAAAAAGTCACCTTTCACTTCTTAAAAAATACATTGATATTCTGTCTAAAAAAGTTACTTTTAAACCATGTTTTGAGAAGTATACATTCATGAAGAAAACCCCCAAGAGCAAATTAAATAAAAAGCACAGATACTTGACCCAGTTCGTCATCTATATAAATGTTATATTTATACATGCTGAATGAATGATTTTTGTCCAAATAGCTTATCTCAGAAGATTAAAAAGTAATAACTTGGCCATAAAATGTTTTTTTCAGTTTTGTAAAACATTAAGTCAGTTTTGAATCTTTGTGAGAACAGACTTTTTTCAGAGCCTCTCACATATAATCAGTCTATGTGTCCTTGTGTGTGTTGCTTAGATAACCACTGAAACTATACTGCTTACACAAATTAGGGAATATTTAAACATTGAATATCTAATAATGAAATATCCACTAATGTGTGTGAGCAGTATCTATATGTAACACTATGGCCTGTGTGCGGTGCTCTGTGGAAGATTGTGACATCAACTGTTGAGAATTACTTTAATATACAAATAGTAACAAATGACAAATGTAGCCTTTATAGACTGTGACAGCACTGTGGTTAATGAACTGGTCCACTGGTCACAAGGATTAGGGTTCAAATTCTAGCACTGCGGGCAGAAATAACCCATACATACATACAACCCAGGTGTTTACCTGCAGGTTAAGAAATCAGATAAACAAATGAGTAAACAAATGAGACAAATATATTATACTTGGTCACAGTCTCATGAAGGAAATTGAACCAATACTGCATATATCATACATATCTAAGTTGCAAAATTACGTACGTCTAAAGGATCAGAAGCTAATTTAGAGGTAAAATTACATTCAGCTGTTTTCAATCAATGAAATGACATCTGCTGTTGTTCCCTGTTGTGTTTAAAGAACAAGGATTTATCAAATTCTGGAAAACATTAGCCATTAATAAAAGTTCACTCCAAACCACAGTCAGACAGATTTTGCACTAATTAAAGACAATATGGGAAAGATAGACAGCTATTTATATATATGGACATATGTGAAAAAATCGATTGTATTGTTTGAATGAGAAGCAGGGAAAGGAAAACACAAGAACCTTATTCCATCTGTGAGATAGTGGTGGTATCATCAGGGTTTGGGCATGTTGTGTAGGATCTGGCACAGCAATTTGTAGGAAAATGTCAGGACACCTATCTGTGAACTGCATCTCAAGAGAATGTGGGTCATGCAGCAAGACAATTCTACCAAAGAATGGTTAAAGAGGCACATGGGTAATGTTTTGGAATGATTAAGTCAGAGATAATAATCAATAATCATTCATTAATTCAGTAGAAATGTTGTGACTTGTTTATATATAAATGGCAAGCACCAATACCCATTTATCAAAGGTAATACCCAGGGTTTACATAAAAACCTACATACATACATACTCATATAGGATCAACACATTTACATTAATTTAACAATAATTCAAACTAATTAATGTCTTTAGACTGTGGGAGGAAACCAGAGCACTCAGAGCAAACCCGCACAGACATACAGTTGATGAAGCTGTTCTTTACAACCAATCGATGTGCAGGACTAATCAGCAGCTGATAGAAAACTTTATTTGTATCTAATGATATCTAAAAGATACTAAGTGCAAAGGACACTCATTTAGATCATTAAATTAGATATTAGAACATTTCCCTCAGTCAATATATGACCAAATATCATATTTCATTTTCACAAATTTTAAAAATAGACACTTGTGACACATTATGAACGAGAGTTTCCCTCTCTCTCTCTCTCTCTCTCTCTCTCTCTCTCTCTCTCTCTCTCTATCTTTCTGTGTGTGTGTGTGTGTGTGTTTTTAGCTGTGATTATCTTTCTATTACTCTTTCCCTTCCTGTTCCTAACCCTCTCTCAGTTGTCTCTAGTTAGCTGCTGGGAAGTCTTGCAGCAGTTATATAATCAGCTCTAACAGGTCGATGCTTGGGTTGTAATCTGTCACTCCTGTAGCCAGTGGCAATTCTTTTTTAAACTTGATTTCACTGCCCCATGACAAGATTAATCCATTATAAAGATGTATTTTCCATTCAAGCAAAGGTGACACATCTTGTAGGATAGAGTTTATGATGAAAAGCAGAAATCTGATACAAACCACTTTAGTCATACAATAGATATAGATAACATTCTTTAATGCTGACTCAAATAACATTTAATGTATACACTGGTTTTATCTTTGTAGGTTAACCGGTGTAATAGCTCTATATTAATATAACCCGTCAATCAATACAAAGGAGTCATCAGAGGACCTTGTGATGCAGCAATGTGAGTTTTTCCACACAGAATACATGTATAGGCCTCATTATACATCATTATACGACACCCGCTGTGTTGGTAGATCGTGTAGGCAGACAGTTAAAATTGTAGATAATTTATATCATGCACAATTTGTGTTGATTATTCTCTAGTACTTCATTTGTGTCAGTTAATGAGCACAGACTGTCTGTTAGGTGCTAGTTTAATCACTGTAAATGATCAGTGGAGATTGCAGGGCACCAAAGTAGCGGGATTTATATGGCATGTAACATGCAGAGTTTACTTATTAAAAAGGTAGAAAATTGCGTAAGTCAGGGATCTATCTATAAAAAAACAGGGACTCAAATTTAACTTTATTCATCCTGATTATGGATGATTAATTCTTTTTGTTCCGTAAAGCACAGATCTCATAAATGTTAGCTTATATTTACCCTCATGTTAGTCCTTATATTTGTTACATTCTCTCTTCCTTGTCAGATCTTTTCAACAATTTTCATATGTTACGAAATTGTCATAAAATGTCAATAAAATGGGAAATACTAGAAACCAGAGCCATAAAACGGAGGGCTTAAACAATTGGTGATGCAATCAATAACTCAGTAGACTGTCTCATTAACCAGTCTGATCGGTTAGAAAGCTCTACATGGAATACTCCCTACATACGAAGTAGGCAGCAAGGGAACCTATTAGATATCGGCTATCACTCTGGTCCCTCACTAGGAGATTATGGCTTTAAACCATGACCACTGTAATCATTGCTCAATAGGTTATTTTAGAGATACAATATAGTTACTTTAAAATAGATAATACAGATAGAGGACTTGAAAGGATTAAATCATTAACTTACAGTATAAACTTACAGTACATACAGTGTGAACGTACACATGTACATAATTTATGTGGTAAGGCATCATCATATACTCTTTGTTTTGCGAAAAATTAAGGTCTCTTGGGTTCAGTTTTTACCTCTATTTACTATTTGTGTTTGTATGGATTTCCTCTAGGCGCTTCAGGTTTTCTGAAACTCCCAAAAGCAAGACTGGCTAAATTGTCATTAGATAATGTTACTAATTAAACTGTAAATTTCTGAAAGGTGTATGCTATTTTCAGTACAGTCTTCAGACACACTTTGACCCTGAACAGTATAAAGGGAGTTCTTGAGGAATGAATGGATAAATGAATGACTGATGGGACAGCATATCAGAGCAACAGATTGTGCTGGTGGCTCAGATCATGAGTTCTATGGTTCTAAGTTTGCTCCTGTGCTCCGGTTTTCTCCCACTTGCTAAAACGCATCAGTCTCTATACATTATTTGGTTACTTTGTGCATAGGTGTGAGTGAACGTGGATAAATATGTACAGGATAGAGTCATGGCTTGCACTCAGTGTTTCTGGAATTGACTTTGAGCATACTGTAACACTGACCAAAACAAAACAGTTATTAAAAAGAACTTTTTCATACTGTACGTGTAAGGTTATAAAAACATAAACCAGTTTCCTTGTCATTCTTTAAAAAAGTCTAATAATTTTGTGGATCTGGCAAAAAGCATCGTTTTTTTCGCAAACCACCTAATATGCAGTTAATGAAAGATGTCAAAATGAAAAGTTTCCCAAGATTGTGAACCCTGGAGGAGAATGTAAAAATCAATGGGAATAGGAATCTATCACTGTAGAGTCAGCAGCTGAGAGACTAAAGCATTCTACATTTCAATCAATCTGTCTGAAAGCACAAAACAAATAAAATATTTTGGTACCATCTTGAGTTGAGTTAATCAATAGAGAATGATTGCTGAGATATTCCATTATAACAAGGTAATGCACCATCAAGGTAATGTTTTGAACAGAAAACACATCTGCTGCCCTCTTGTAGAACAACTACCTATTACTACCGAGTTCAAATTCAAATTGATTGTTCTGTCAGCAATTGAATTCTATTTCATATAATATAGGGATTTTGATGTGACACTGCACAAGCATAGTAAACCCCATTCTAATAGTATTAATGGAGGGCAAAAGAACACAGTAATTTAAGATTTTCTGAGCTCTGCCCGTTGCCAAATTGAGTGAAACTAAAATGTATGCTAATATATGTTAATCTGTGATAATGACATGCAAACGAATACATGGATCTATCGTATGATGGAAATTGCTATGCTGGAATTCCTGTATATAATACAGAACTGACTTTAATAATTATGATGTGATTTCAGATTTAAAAAGTCATGTTTTTACTTTAATACCTTTTGCCGTTTGAGTCTGCCAGATGTCTCAAATCTACTTTTGTAGACGTTTTTAATTACTTTGTACATCTGGATTAAGGAATCAGTGTTTACAATTACATATTTGTGCATTAGTACAATGCCATTGATAATTAGTCTAGGACCCAATATGTATTTACATTTAGATTAAATTATTTATAAGATACCTTCATTTTAAGTAAACAAATATAATATGGAGTATACACTGACGCTGTCTAATAAATAAAATTGATTATATTTCTATGGTGTCTAATACACTCACTGAACACTTTATTGTTACACATCCTAGTTTGTACAATCTGTCCATTTGACCAGATCCACCTTATAGAGTCACTTTGTGGTTCTACAATCACAGTTAGTCCATCTGTTTCTCTACATAATTTGTTACTCCCTTTACTCTGCTCTTTAATGGCCAGGACTGGGAAGGACTACCACTGATCAATTACCTTTTGGGTGGTGGTCATCCTCTGCACTGCAGAGACACCGATATAGTGGTGGTGGTGGTGGTGTATTACTATGTGTTGTACTGGTATGAGTGGATCAGAAATAACAGCACTGCTGGAGTAAACCCCCTGATGTTCCTGCTGGCATGAAAATAGCCCAACAAAAAAAAGGCAACTCTGCAACAACACATTGCCTACTATTGCTGAATTTACATTTGCAAAGGGGGGTGATATGATAGCGGTGTCTAACAGAGTGCAGAGTGAGTGCAACGCAACGTTTAAAAACACATCACTGCTGTGTTTGATCTAGTTGTACCAGCATAACACACAATAACACACAACCAACACATCAGTGTCACTACTGTGCTGAGAATGATCCACCCCCAAAAATAATACCTAATCTGTGCTGGTTCTCTGGGGGTCCTGACCAACTGAGAACAGAGTAAAAAGGGCTAACCAAGTATGTTTAGAAACACATGGACTATGGTCTGTAATTACAGCACTACAAAGCGCATCTTTATTGTAAGTGGAACTGATAAACATGGGCAATGAGTGTAAAAACAAGAAGGTGTACCTAAAGTGATCAGTGAGTGTAGATACTAATAAATAAAATCACATAATATGAGAGCTGGAGGAGATTTTGTTAATCAAGATACAAACGTTACCATCTTGCAAGCTGAGTGAGATGAATTTACAGGAGCATGAATTATCCCAACATATTAAATACAAATACAAATAATTAATTAATAATTAATTAAATACATAAACCTACAGTATCTCACATTTTTTATCTATTTTATGATATCGTAAATTTACTGTGCCCTCAGAAAAACTCGACAGACAGCTATTAATGTCACTGGCAACAAAAGTGAGTACACCCCTAAGTGAAAATGGCCAAATTGTCCCCAATTAGCCATTTTCCCTCACCATTATCATGTGATTTGTTATTGCTTTCAGGTGTGAAAGGAAAGCAAGTGTGTTACATTTAGTGTAATCACTCTCACACTCTCTCATACTGGTCACATGGAACATCGTGGCAAAGAACTCTCTGAGGATCTGAAAAGAAGAATTGTTGCTCTACATAAAGATGTCCTAGGCTATAACAATATTTCAGTTATAACAAGTGGCAGTTTGATAGAACAGGCTTCACTCAGAACAGGCCTTGCTAAGGTCGACCAAAGAATTTGAGTGCACGTGCTCAGCATCATATCCAGAGTTTGGCTTTTAAAAATAGATGTAGGAGTGCTGTCAGCATTGCTGCAAAGGTTAAAGTTTTGGGGAGGTCAGCCGGTCAGTGCTCAGACCATACACTGCACACTGTATCAAATTGGTTTGCATGGCTACCGTCCAGAAGGAAGTCTCTTCTAAAAATGATGCACAAGAAAACCCACAAACAGTTTGCTGAAGACAAACCGACCAATGACATGAATTACTGGAACCATATCTTGTGGTCTAATGAGACCACAAGACAAATTTATTTGGTTCAGTGTGGAGGAGTACAAAGACAAGTGTGTCTTGCCTAAAGTCAAGCATGGTGGTAGGAATGTCATGGTTTGGGGCTGTATGAGTGCTACCGGTCGTGTGGAGCTACAGTTCACTGAGGGAACCATGAATGCTAACATGTACTGTGACATATTGAAACAGAGCATGATTACCTCCCCGCAGAAACTGGGCCACAGGGCAGTATTCCCACATGATAACGACCCCAAACACACTTCTTTGCTAAAGAAACTGAAGACAAAGGTCAAACAAGCCCTAAACCCTATAGAGCATCTGTGGAAGGTGGAGGAGCACAAGGTCTCTAACATTCATCATATTCTTTACATTTACATTACTTCCTGACTACTTTACATTGTATCAAAGTGTCATATATTTAGTGTTGTGTATTAAATAATGTAAAAAATGTTACAAAAATGTGAGGGGTGTACTAACTTTTGTGAGTTTTTGAGCTACTGTATAGGTTTAAAGAGGATACACTTAAAGTACACTGCTCAAAAAAATTAAACATTTAACACTTAAACAACACAATGTAAATCCGTGTTCCCTATTTTTCAGTAGTATATATTAAAAATATGCACTTTTATTCACTACTTTTATCCAATTTTATAATGATAGACATTTCAGACTTTTTTTTTCAACTCTGTCTAAAAGTTTGCTTAAGTTCGTTACAGTTAGTATGTGGATTATTCTTTATATACACTGCACCTTAATATTTTGTTGAACAGTCTTTATCTTTGTGGCCTGCACTTGCAGTGCTATTGTATCAACAACCTTGTGCAATGTCAAAACACCCATTTCTGTACATATTTGCATTGATTGTTGGCCAGAAAAAATGTATTGATGATGGTAGTGTTAAAACACTAAAAGTCCACAGGACTCTGTGGTGGTCAATTCATCTGTGTAAATGATGTCTCATGCTCCCAGAACCACTCTTTCACAATCTGATTTTAATTAATCTTGGCATTGTTGCTCTGGAAAATGCCTTTGACGTCAGGGAAGAAAAACATCAATTGACAGGGTGACCAGGACATTCAGGTACTAAGCTGGCTTCATTTTGTTGCCACGTGGCATCATTGAGCCCAGACCTGATCAACTGATGCAGCACCAGACAATAACATTGCCTCCAGAGGCTTTTACAGTGGACACTACTCATGACTGATGCACTGCTTAATGCACTTCCTTTATTATCTTTCTTATCTATCACCACTCAGTAATAGGGTAAATCTGGACTTATAAGAGCATGTGACCTTTTCCCTTTCCATTATACATTAAAATATTTGTTCTCCCTAACAATTTGAAGCCTTGTTTGCCTCACTCCTAAGTATTTTTCATATAGTCATGCAAATGTCCAGGTCCTGTAAGTTCTCGTAATTTTGGCAAGTTGAAATGCTCCAGTTGTCACTATTCTGCTCTTGTTTTTTTAGTTATTGTAGAATTCAACTTCGCCAAAAGTTTACATGATCAGTCACAGTCATTCAAGATATCTTCTGACCACTTGTTTGGCAAAACTGATGTTTCATGGCTGTCCTTCCAAGCTTCAACCACGTTTTGAGCGTTATAGATCTATACCCAATGTTAGTCATTTCAAAAATCTATTTAGTTTTCTACCCTTTGTTTAATACAACAACAGCAACAAAACAATAAAATAATAATAATAATAATAATAATAATAATAATAATAATACATGTTTGGAATTACTACATTTTTATTTTCATGTATAACACCCCTCCAGCATATTTGCATATTAACAGTAGATGGCACTATACCATCAGAGACCATTATCTTGTTCTGTTTTATTTTATAACTTTTATTAGCATTCGAGGGAGATGCAAGTGACTTTCCTTGGTGTTTATCGTTCTACAGAGATAAAAGACTCCTGGGAAATACCTGTATGTTAACTACTAAATGGCATTAGAGAAAAAGTAAATAGGCCACTTAGGGGTTGGTACACAATTTATGGCAAGCCTGTAGTGAAATAACATTATGCAGTGTGTTTCTTCCCTGAAAAATGGTTATCTATGATAACTGTATCACTGCATGAAGTGTCGAGGACACATACACATTAAAAAATGAATCAACAACCCATTTATACTGCACAAATAAAGTCACAACTTTTTCAGCCATCATTGAGAAAATAATGAGATGTAGAAAATAGATGAGTCTGCTCATAACTATGCCTAATCTGCCATTAAACACAATATTTCAAGACATTAATCACAAACCTATATTGGAGTGCAATCATTTTGATAGATCATTTTTACTATGCTTTTTATTCTATAAAATATTGCAATATAGAAAGCAGAATTCACATGAATATCTAAAATATCAAATTAATCTATATTAGTGCTAAGCCACCAAGTAATATGTTGTCAAATTAAAACAAGTGTAAATGAATGATGTGATTCAGAGTTTGTGCCATATTTTTCATTTGGACATATTCAATTATGTTCAGAATAAATATTTTGTCAGCAGAATGACGGTGTATGTAAAATAAAAAAGCACCCCCCAATAACAATTTGAATAATAAGAAGAACCTGTGGTTGTAATAGTGATCAGATACAGTTTGAAAACCTTTATAATTTTCTGAAGGTTCGAAGATTAAATGTGATTATGATAAGAAGAAATCACTTGTATTCGATGTGATGGTGAATTTACCCATGAAAACATAGAATAATAAATACAAACATTAGTTAGAAATAATCAATTTTTAATGTGGTTAATTAGCTAATAATAATGGAAAGTACTTGAGTCTATTAAACTTTTATTTTTTCTTTACTTGTTTTTATCTACAGCTTACTTACAACTGGGCTGAGCATAAAGCAAATAAAATGATCTTGTCCATTATCCAACAATCTCTCCAATCGTAGAGATCCAAATGAACTCTCACAAACTTCAGGTAAATAAATGTAGTTTTTATATACTGCATATATAATATATAATTATATTTATATATATTATAGAATAATTATAGTGCTAA
>JAUZST010013614.1:0-35583 GCA_034779995.1 Parotocinclus haroldoi
ACACACACACACACACACACACACACACACACACACACACACACAGACACAGACACACACACACACACACACACACAAGTATATATGTTGCTGTTTTGTTTTAGAACTTCATGTTTTTGGATGTGACATGTCAAGAGTAGTATGTGAGTATATATAAAACATATATAATTTGAATTCCTCATTTCTTTTGAAGGAACTTCTTCATGTCCATCAGCTTTGACTATGTGCTAGCATGTGAGTGAAACAAATAGAGGGAAAGAGAGAAAAGGTGGAGGCAGGGAGTCGGTTTTCAACATAACTTCAAAACAGCAACTAACAACAAGATTAGAACAGATTTTCTTTTATCTGTGTAGTAGTAGGTAAGGGAATATGTCTGCAATAGTGCAAGTGAAAGAGATGAGTCTGGAAAAATACCTGGCTCCAGAGCTACAAGAGAATAGTTGTTTGAGTCTACAATAGCTGACAGATGGCTTGGGCAAAGGCAAGAAATTTGACACCAAGTGTCAGTTGCTGAAATAAGTGTTGAAAATGCCAAATCCAAGCCAGACCAAAGCAGTTGATGAAACTCAACCTCAGGTCGAGATGAGATCAGAGACCACTGGGATCTCCCTACTGTTTTTGCCTCTGCTTATTTGTACCCAAATATACAGAAACCATGATAGCAATTGGCATTTTCCATTTACCACGTAGCAAGTAATAGATAATATATGTTAAACAATATAAAAATATATATTTTTTCTGTCTATTATTCTACCCTCACTGAATATCATTATATCAATTGTCACCTCCAGTCAAGTTTTGTTTGTCCAATCTATAAACAACTTGATGTTGATTTCAAGATGTAATTATGCATTTGTGGTTTTCATACGGAATAGCAAGACATGCTTGTTAAGTATTAACAAAGGGATTGTGAAATATCACCTATGAAAAAAAAACACTTCTTGCTACTTAAGCATAAGGTCACTGTGACTAAGCCTAGCATGTAGTCTGAGTCTTTTATCATGTAAATACAATGAGTGATCTATTCATTTGAACACTGTTGTACACACAATGAATATGACACCCATCTTTAAGCTGGTGTGAATCTGACTGTTTCTCTGACCCCCCCCCCCCCCAATCAACTAAAACAAAAACAACAACAAAAATCTAATAAACATTCAGACTTGCATACAATCACCAGTGTGAACAGCATCATTGACTTTCACATTTCTGAACTGTTCTGAGGAGTATCTATAGTAAGATACAAACTATATCAAAATAAACTCACTCACTCCTTGATATGAGAGTTATATTTGGCTGAAATGTGTTGGGTCTTTTATTTCCACCAACGCGTGCAGTTCTATGCTTTAGCACATTTGAATAGGAAAGGAAGAGGTTTTAGCAGGTGAGCCCCAGTGACATCATATCCTAAATGACCTTGACCAGTCATTCACCCTAATAATCCAGTCTGTTCTGCTCAAAATAAGATAAAATAAAATCTGTGACATATCTATGCTGAAAATTTTGATATTGACACCACCGGACACAGCTGGAAATTATTTTCCAAAAATATACTATATTTGAAATTATTTAAATGCTTAATCTAAGTTAAAAAAAAAACAGTGTTATATTCACTGATTAGAACATTCACTAAACATATGCAGAGTGATATGCACAGATATTTTTCTTACAGCAGTAACTTACTGCTGTAAGAAAAATATATACAACCAATTCATGTTTTAAGGTATGTTGTGCTTCAGTTCATCCAAGCAACCAGACAATAATTCCATGTTACCAGGGAAACATGATAACACAACTTATGTCTTACTCAACAATCGATTAATGTTATGCTTTGCACTGATGTTTACCCTTGCATTAAAACCTGAAAAGTCAGTTTTGTGTTGCGTTTACCCCTGCAGCACTCTACTTTTCAGGGTTTTGTTGCATAAATCTAGAAATACAAAGGCGAGGGCCAGAGGATCCAGGTGTCTGTGTGCAGTCAAGCCACATAGATAGACAAGGGCTTTTGTTGAGAGGCAGGAATCCAACAGTACTTGTCCAGTTACCAATAGAAGCAATTATTGATGAAAGAACATCTTTTTCCACTGTACTATTAATGAAAGGTATGGCACATTACGCTGTTCACTTTTGTTCGTACCCACACCTGGCTTCTTGATCACGTTCATTGCTAACTGTGTTTTTGGATCCACATTTGGATAAAGGTGAGAGCAATCTGATCAAGTATCATGTCATATGAAAGTGTTAATGCTTCCATTTTCTATCACTGACTTTATAGCATACATTATCTTTTGTACGAATGGAGTCAATGTTCATTACAGTATTACATATTCAAACTACTATAATGCAATAGTATGCAACTAACAGGGATCAAATAACTTGTGCAAAGGTATTTTATTAAGGTGGTTTATGCTATACAAGTATCTTACAACTAGATAAATACGTAAATGAATAAAATAGCATGAAGTAATACGACAACTGTTCAATCAGTTATTTTTGTGTCAGACTTGGATTTGATCAGTTTTGTGTAAGTTTAACACCAGAAGGAACAGTGGCAAACAAATAATTTATTACAATATGGGTATTATTTCATCTTATTGCTCTGGCCTACTGCAAAGCTGGTTGTATTCCAGCTATAAAGACTAGGTTCAAAGAAACAGCTGCATGAGGCAAAGAAAGACATAACACCTTAAACCTCTTTCAAAGTTTCTTGAAGCCTGCCAGTTTGAGGGAGCCTTTTGATTCATAATAATAATATGTTTCATCTTTCAAAGATGTACTTTTCCTAAAGCATTGTTGATTGCCCTGTGTCCATTACTTGGAGGGATTATGATAATATTCCACATTGTGCTCGGCGTGATGCACAGGAAATTCAATACTCAAAAGGTTAATGCAATCAATTAGGATGACAAAGGAGTAAAGTAAAACTCTCCTGCTTGCTGAGAAAAGAGCAGGCAAAAGGGGAGGAGGGTATTGAAAGCTTGAATAGATCTGCTGAGTGAAAAGAGGAGCTCAAAATTAGAGAGAAAGAGGAAAATGTGATCTATTCTACGTATACTCTTTAATGTCAACTGCTCATGCTCACAGCGAACACATGAATGTGAGGATGGGGAGAGAGAGAAAATGGCAAAGGCTAAATCAATACTCATCCACATCTGTGATAATGGTAATAAACATGATTCAGAAAAAAATATCGTCAGTTTTGTTGTAAACAGATACTTAAATGGTAAATTCCTCTGAAAACGGAAATGTCAGAAGAAGCGTTTACATCCAGATTTATGCTATACAACTGCCTTAAGCTAGTCCTCCTTTATTCTTGGTCATGTTTTTGGTTCAGTGGCGACATTTTGTGTTTGCTGTCTGTGTATGAATATTAGCCATAATAAAAAGTCAAGTCAGACAATCCCCTCTATTATTTACATGCACGCTACTATGCAGCACAACACAAAGGATTCATATGATTGCAGATAAATGGATAAAGTTAGACAGCATTATTGAGCTGTAGAACTATTAGGATAATACATTACCTTTTCAGCCTGTGGCTCAGTTTATCAGGGAGACAGTAATAATTATATCTTAGCAACCGTCTTGTTCTGATAGAAAGCACAGAAATACACTGCTGCTCTACTCCCCACTGAAATAGCAATTTCTCACCAACAGGGGAGGGATTGTGGAACAGCAGAGAGGAAAATACACCGGATCCAGACATGAGCAGACCACACCTGTCTCTCACATGGCCAGGTGCGACGGTCATAATGCCTGTATTTGATATTTTTGTGTGTGGCCAGGGTTACAAATTGAAAAGCCTTTGTGAAGTTGTTCTGATGGCCAATACATCACTTTGAAACACACAGTCTAATTAAAGTGATTCTCCTTACTTCTGCTGTATTCAAACTATTGTCTCCTTTGGGGAAATAGTGTCAAATAGAGTGGAATATAAAAAAATATTTGCTGTTTTTGCTAATTGTTTTAGCTTTTTAAATAAATGCAAATATCTGAAATACATTAAAGATTTAAATATTTTAGGTAATTGAAAATTACTGAATTGCATACTATACACATACACACAAGCTATAATTGTATACAATACACATACAGTGCAAACAATGGTAGCAAAAAAAACCCTTATTTAGTACAAGGTAAGTCACTATGTTTGCAGACTATTTGCACTTTTTGTACCATTCTTACCAAATGCTGCCATTGTCAATTCTCACTCATTCAATGACAGCCACCTGTTTGGGAGGGTGAGAGGCGCATGCTTTCTTTGAGACAAATAAAGCCAACTACAGGCTTTATCTAACTGCTGCTCATGCAGTGACATTGGGCAGGTCAACATGCTGGTGGGAGGGCACACTCTTCTCTATATATGAGCTACATTATAAATGTCTGAGATTGACTAGGGTTACTTTAAGCATTAAGGGAGACAAGGATTGTTATGGTGTCATTCAATGAACGACAGCTTATTTTCAATAGATTAAATGTTATATTAAATAACCCCTTATAAACACAATTATACACATAAGAGTGTGCATGGGTAAATGTAAGGGTATTGATAAATAAAAAAGTATTTAACCTTTAAGCTGCATTTTTACTGCATTTTTTATGATTCTTTTATCCTGCTAACAGCCTAGTGAAGCAGCTGAAAATGCAGTTTTACCAGTGCAAATTATTACCTTTGGCTATTTTTCCTATGGGTGGCACAGTGGCTTTGTGGTTAGCACTGTCACCTCACAGCACAAATATTCTGGGTTCGATTGCAGGTGGAGTGGTCTTGGTCCTTTTTGTGTTGAGTTTGCATGTCCTCCCTGTGTCCATGTGGGTTTACTCCGGGTGTTCCGGTTTCCTCCCACAGTCCAAAGATATTAATTTAATATGTTCAAGAGTGTGAGATTGTGTATAAGTATATATGCTCTATGAAGAATTTGCACCCTGTCTAGACTAGGAATCAGCTCTCCCAAGTGAAGTGAAATTAATTCATTTTTTCCTACATTTACACTTCTCAGCTTATGTTGAAACAACCAATGGTTGACAAAAAAAAGTCAAAATTAAACTTCTTATATTCAAAATAAAATGCACAACAATTTTGTTACAGTGATGAATCCCTTCTGAGAGCAGGTTATCAAAACCATTTTTGTTTCAGTTATACAATATGTATTATATTTTACATTGTGCCTATTTTAAAGGAGGTGTTAGCACTGGGGATTGTTTTGCCAACTATCATGGCAGCACATCTATAAATGTAATATAATACTCCTTTGAGTTTGGTGTTAACATGTCCTTTCGCACTCTAAATAATGAGACATGGTTTTTGCAGCTGTTTCAACGCGTTCAGCACATGTCCACAACGACACCATAAAGTATGACAAGGCCATGTGCTGTTACAGCTACTCAATAAACATTTCATTTCTGCACTTTATTCTCAGCTACGTTCAACTTGCAAACTGAACACATACATAGATAGCATGAGCTGATAGGCAGGGCCCTCAATTGTCAGAATTGAAATTCCAACAACTGCAAGCAATTTGACCTACATTACATTTTTCTGTTGCAGTATTTTGTGGGCCATGGCTTACTCAGACAAAGGCCCTGATGGGCTTTGAAGTTTTCAGCTCTCCTGAAAGGCAAGAGGACACAGGCCCGAATGCACTGTCAGCCTGGAGAGTCTCAGGCAAAAGAAAAACAAATGCTCCCGTGCGTTCTTCCTGCGGCTCAAGCGCCGACTGGAGGGAGGCCTTTCACAAGGTGGCGGCCGTGATGGATGGGCTCAGAGGAAAGTCTATTCACATGGAGATGTTACATCATAAATATTTACACAGGGCTGCCGTTTCCATGTAGGCTCTGCTTGTTTTGACACACAGGAAAAATATCAAAGGCCAAAAAATAGAAGAGAGAGGGAGTGAGAGCGAGACAGAGGGTGGGGGAGATAGCCCTGTTTTACAAAGTTTTATCAACATTAGGGGAAATATTAGAAGATTAGAGGTAAAACACATAAAACCCCAAATCAGAAAAAAGTTGGATGTTGATATAATAATGCAATAATGGATTATCATTTTTGTGTTTGGTCTGGAGCACATAGTCTGCATTTCTTTCAGAAAAGATCTGGAATACTGATTCATCTGACCACCCTAGATACCTCCGAGCCCAGAGAAGTCCACACAGCTTCTGGACAGTGTTAACAAGAGGCTTCTTTTTTGCACAGTAAAGTTTTAAATGGAATGTATTAGTTGAACTTGATGCAGTGCCGTCTGAGGAATTATAGATTAAGCTTCTTCAGTTTAGGCTTGTGAACATGCTCTTTATGCACTGAAATTCCTTCAAATAACTTGATTAATTTAATGATATGATGCAATGCAGATTTGCATGTTCCATTTTACATTAACAAACTGACCTCCATATGAAAGCTCAGTAGCACCAGGTCTGAACTAAACAAGTCAGAAATAAAATTCCTGCTGGACAGACAGTAAATGACCTAGTCCTGCTATCCAGCAGATGCTGGAGCTACTACTACATTACTGTCAGACTTTGGCCCTGATAGTAAAACGCTGAAACTCTTATCTTCCAGAAGAGAGCCAGACCTCATTTTAGTTCAGAAATTTTACTTTACTGAAACAAAAAAGAGAACTTTAGAGAACCGCATTGTTTAGGAGTAATTCAATATTATGTTTAGTGGAAGATGTACTCCTGCAGTCTGACAGAAAAAAACAGGTTTATTCTACTACTACAGATTTTAAAAGATCAACTAGCAATATCTATGTTTAATACTAATGTTATTCCATTTGTCCACACCAAAGTAATGCAATTCTAAAGGCAGATAGTGAGAATTTTATTTTATTAGTACAATCATTTAATATTTACCAATTAAATAAGAAAGTAACAAATTATCCTTCTACAATATCTGGTCAGTAAATCTGTAAAAAAATCAGTTAAGTGAGGTCTGTTTTTTATGTTGTTGAACAGCCCAAGTGACTCTTCACAGCTGTAGCGCAATTAAAAGCTTCCAACTCCCTGCAGAAAGCCCGAACCAATGAAAACAAATTTGGCAGTTTAATTTTCTTCCCACTGTTTGAGTGGGAATCCAGTCTGGGAGGCTCTTTCTCCAAACCCACGTGGTCTCTGGGAGCTTTGAGAAAAAGTAAGAGGCATGCAGGCCCCATGTTGGAGCCATTTGGGCTTTCTGATTAACTGAATTAAATATATCAAAACCCAATTAAGCTAAATATACTCCAGCCGTTTGCAGTGAGGAGAGAATTGGGTCATGATGCACAAACTGCCTGGCTTGGCACAATCTCCTTTCTGAAGGCATACCGGGGTTTCTATAGCTCATTTAGTCCAAGATGTGGCAAAAAATCGAAGAAGACCTCACAGGATTTAAACTGCTCATCTAGCTAAGGAACAACATAATTGGATATGGACATACAGTATCTTATTATACATATCTGAAACAAAGGCTGCCTTGTATGCCGATGGACATGAGGGTGATTGGATGTTAGTGTTTGATGTTGTTTTAATGTATACTGCTCGCAAAAATTAGGGGATTTTAAAAAATGAAATATTTTTGTGAGCCATGTAGTTTGGCTGTGATTGATGTTGTAATTGTATGTCCTCCCCTCTACTAACACACTCTGAGTATAAAGTGCTTTTTGTATGGTAGAGCTGAGCTTTAAAATTTGTATTATCATGGTCAGACCAGCCTCTGGGTTATGAGGACAATCCCCAGAATGACATGAGACAAAACAGCATCACCCATTCATGCTCCCATCTCTCTTGACTGTAAAGCCAGGGGCAAAGCCACTACCTCATTTCACAATGACAAAAGTATTTATCTCAGCAGATCTGCCGCATAATCAGTTGATCTTGTAACTAAATCTGAAAAGATCAAAGTCACTGATTTAATTAAACCAACAGAATGTTTACAATTGTAGATTTAAACATGGTCCTACAATTGCAGGATTTGCAGGATATTCATGATATGCACTTCTCTCATTCACCAATATAACTCTCGGTAATGGAACAGCATCATGATGGCAGTAATATGCTTTTTGTACTCCTAACATATTTGGTTAGGTTTATGCTTCTTCGTGGTGCCGACACAAGACAACACGGTTCACTTGACACCTTCATTTTAAATTTCGAGTTCTGAGTTTATGTCATAATACCACAAAGTAATTCACTGCTGGAATGCTACAGAGTGTCTGAGGTTTTTTCTCTATACAGACGAGGATAACAGTCAAAACTTTTTTGCCAATGGCGACAACATTGTTGATGCTGATGGAGTGGGAATCAATATTGAATGTCCTTACAATTCCTTGAGGAAGAACTATAAAGGAATTCATACTTCCTCACCTCTTCAATTAGACGTTCCTCAAATTGATTCATCTCTAGCAAGATTTCAAAAATGGCGTCTTGTATACTGAATGAACTGGAAAAGCAGAGTACCGGAAATGATGTCGAGCGGACAGATCACAATTTGCAGTCCACGTCTCTGTCTGCGTCGCTTTGATGTGTATTTAGAAAATTTTGGAGGTGTGCGTCGGGCAATGCAGAGGCTCTGTGTGGGAGTTTCACTTCAATGCAACCGTGCTACGTCGACAGGACGGGGAAGCATCAGTCTTAATCCGGCAGCAATGTTTTAGACTGCAGGAAACCCTGGGCATTTGTTGGGTCTTGATAGGATAATATAATACAAGATTTGATCAATTTATATAGTAGCAATGTCAGTGTTGTGAGTGCATGGGTCATTCCCAATGGCTCTCTGTGTGACTCCAGGAATTGCATTTCTTGATGCTTAAAGTGCTCAATCAGTTTAAATTGTGTCATAGTTCCACAGGTTCTGCACTATCATACTTCAATCATACCTATTAACTGTAAATAGTTAGGACATTTGTATATGTGTCTTTTTAACACCACATTGGTGTCTGAAGTGAAACTGGCAAAGAAAGAGTTGGAAAAGCTCTTGCATAAGATCTAAATGATCTTAGTGAAAGAATTTATTAGTGTATTAGCACCTGTTCTTAAAAGCCTAGATAATAATCCTAACATTTTCCACTTCAGCTGTTGACTTATATCGTCAGTTACAAACAGATTCCATACCTTGCTTACCTGGATTTTCATGTAATTTTTGTTAGTGGGCATTTTCAGATAATATAACCAGATAAAGACAAATTACATTCACATCTATAATAAAAAGAATGCATTCATTCAAACATCTGTTAATCAGTCAGTTAATCTCCATTTTACATTTTGTCATATTAGTTGCGTTGTAATAAACGGAAATAACTTGTTTTTCCTGTATTTGGGCAAGATAAGTATGGAGAACAGTCATTACTCCAAAGTCTTGTTTGTCCTACCTTGTTCTCTTCGTGAGAAGTCACTCCATTTGCAGTCTTATTTCACCTGTAAGAATCAGGAAAAAAAGGACTCGCATTACATTATCAAAAGCAGACTCACATTACATTATAAACTACTATTCAAAATTATTTATACATCTAACAAAGTACAAAAACACACTTAATTTCACCCAATCACACTGCATATTGATGGCATAGCCATTTTACTGTCTCTCAGTAAAGAACAGACATTAAGACACATAAAACAAAGCAGGAAATCCATTGTCTCCTCATATGCACACATAGTATGAAAAACATTCTGGTGATGGCTCTCTTATTTTCACACCAAGAGTCAAAGATCTGGTCACTTTAAAGTATATTTTTAGATTTTTTTTGATCAGCCAGGGGAATTTATTAGCTGATATGACCTTGGCCTAAGCACATTAGCTGAAGCCAGTGCAACTCTCATATTACACCAGGTAGTAAAGTCAAGTCAGCTGTGACCACTTTTTTTCTGATTCCTCTATGAGCAAACATCCACACTGAGATGCTGGTAGATGGTATGTGTTACAGATGTGACATCAACTAACCATGCACCAAACAGAGCCATCTTTAGATTATTAAGATACCTATCATATAAGTGCTTGTTCTTGTGAGATTTTATTCAGTTTATAAAACAATAAAAATTTAAAAATGTTAAGGTAGGAATAAAAATGGAACAATATGCTTTATATAATTATAAAACTTGTGGATTACACCACAACTACCTTTCCTTAGCATAGTTGTTTAAGGCAAAACATGGGGTAATGAAAATGTAATAATATTTACATGATTGTATTTTATTTTTTAAGAAATGTACCTTAAAGTATACAATATTTCATTCCCATTTCCTCATAAACTGAAATACGCAAGGTTAACTTATGCTTTCATCAACTCTGTTGTCGCAGTTGTCAATACACATTCAGGGGAATTCAAGGCCATGTCGCAAAATGCACACCACACACTAAACAGTATGCCTAAAGAATAATGATTCCATTAGATGTTTCAGTTGTCATTGTTTCTCTAGTTTTACTGAGGTATCACAAAACCAAAAATATCTGAACACCAATATGACTGTATGAATAACTGACTTGAACCGCTTTGTGTTTCTGTGGCCAGTTAATAAATTAATTTAAATTGTAATAGTTTCACAGGGTCGATCATGCTTATTAGCTGTAAATAGGTAGGCCATTTGTATATGGTTAGGACATATGTGTCTTTTTAACACTACGTTGGTGTCTGAAGTGAAACTGGGAAAGAAAGGGCTAGATAAGCTCTTGCATGAGATCTAAATAGTTAGCCCTCCACCAACTTCATATAATACATGTCATGCAAATATAGAAATATTATATTACAGTATTAAGACGTATGTAATATTTGAACCTTAACACACATATGACTGGTCATGTCTGAGAGAGAAATGAGACAAGATATCTCTGAACAAGATAAGCAGGATGAAAAAAAACAAAATACATATTTTTATTATTCAAATACACTGTCACAATCCCATTTGAGAACTTCAGTCTAGTGTTGAATGACTAATTGCAAGGTAGGACTGATATATCGAGTTTGAAGTTTGGACTGTATTTTGGATTCTGGTTTTGCTCTGCTCTTATTAACTTTATTTTCATTTCAAATTTCATTTTTGTTGAATTGGCTCTCTCCATCCACCTAAAATTTCTGGCAGTTATGATTGAAAACTTTACCACCAGGTAGAAGGCAGAGGTTAGTTCTGTTCTCAACCTGACTGCTCCAGTGGTCAGTTGACAGCTCCTCTATGGCCCATGTCTACCAGCTTCTTGTTTCACCCAAGTCATCCAGTGGAAATTTGACAAAGACATGGGTGTCACCCTCCAGCATACAGGGATTCCAACCCAGTGTTCGGCAGACTTTTAATTTGTTCTCCCAATCCTTAGGAACTGTTTAATGACCTAGGCTCACTTGTATTTTTGGACATCTAGGGAAGACCAAGACACTTCTACTCCTGGCTTGTACGTACTGGTGGTGCTTGCTGCAAGGAAACTCCAACCTCTGCCTGTTCCACAATGCCACTGGTCTCATATCACTATTATCTTTTTACATTGCTGTATTTTGAGTACTTGAAAGGAAGTACATTTAGATACTTAGTCCTTGGTTCACAGCTTACCTCTACTATGCCTGAGCACTGACAAACGAATTAAGTCCTTCCTCTTCTTCTGAATTACTAACACATATGCAACTACATACGCACACACATGCACGCACGCACACACAAACATAAATTTGTCTGTCCATCATTGCAGACTACACTCTATGTAAATAAGCAATATGTGAAAAACGTCATTTGCTTCCCACAATGATAAATAAAGAGCTCTCTCTCACACACACACACACTCACACACACATGTCCCCAGTCACCATTACATACAGTTGAGTGTCTGTGACAACTTACAAAGTTTTCTAACCTTGAGAGCACACAAGTCGCACAAAGAGTAATAATAATCTGAACCTGGTCTCCCTACTTATTTTATGTCTCTCCTCAGCAACTCAACTTCTACTTGGCAACAGTGCAGTTATTAATTCATGAGGCACTAATTAGTTCTTTGTTTAATTTTGTGTTAAACAGACTGACCGGAATGATAACGACTTGTGCTGTAGCGCTTTGGTCCCATGCTGCTCCTGTTTGCTACAACAAGGGAGCATCGTGCGACTAGCATGATGAACCCAATTCCCTTCCAAGTTGCACTTCATTAAGTCAAAATATGACAAGGAGCTTAGAGAAGGAACTGGCAGATCTGATCATACATAACAATGCAGGTTCAGTAAGTTTGGTGAGGTAGCGGAGGACGTGCATTCTGGCATGCATGTTGCTAATTTTCTATTTTTAACCCATGGGGGCTGTCTTCCATTTTCCTTTAATTGTCTTTGTTAGGGACTGCAGTGTCCTCTTGTTAAAGTGCAGCTCCTATCGAGTCTGATCAAAACTCCTACAGAGCAGTGTAAACAACTTATACACAGCAAGTAGCAAAGCTTAGGTTAAAAAGGTGATAAACGTTGAGAGGAAAATAGAAATGTTCACATTTTGGCTTAATAACTGAAAAAATCTGCCGGGTGGCAGAAGAGGTGACAAACAAATGCCTACCAAAAATACTGAGGAACGTGTGAGTGTTTTTTAGTCCCCTCATATTTCTCATGCCTCACCAAAGTAAGAAGAACACACATAATTGGAGAGTAATAAAACACATCATAGATTTACAGTCACTGGATTGAGCTGTTGCCAAGTTTTCAACTACAAGATCTACTTTCTAATTCTTAACTTCATAAACAGGCACACCTATAATTCTTGAGTTTCATTTGCTAGTGAAATCTGAATTAATCTATGAGTATAAACTGACACAAACAATGCATGGAAATTATTGAGCAAGTGCAAACCTATATATACCTATAAAGATAAAAAGATCTTATTCCTGAAGTCATGGGAGGATATTTATTCTCTGGAGGATCTATCCATACTTTCTAAATAATTTTCACATTGATGTAAATTACATTGTTTGGACTACTCTGTATTCAGTGGTTCAAATACATAAACAACGTATAGAGAGAGACAAGGAGAGCAGCAGAGATAGATGAGTAGAAAGAGCCGAGTACAATGGCAAGCAGGTCAGTAATTAGAAAGTCTGTTTGCACAGTAATAATTTTAATATATTCATCAGGAAACACAGCATGTCTTGCATGATAAAATACCATCAAGGAATATATCCCAGCCCTCCCTTAACCTTTACTTGCAGACTGGCAGCAGATTGTGAAAGATCTCACAGACAAATCAGTCTGCCAATTATTGACACATATGGCCGGGCTCCCTTCGGCAAGGAAATTAGGCACTGGACAGACGATATGAAAACTTGACATTTAAAGCCTTTATTTTACTTCCTGCTGGGAAAGTCTTTTTGGTTAGTATTATTGGTTCAGTAACTCAATCAAAAGCCCACTGTACCTCTAAATGAAACTAAATGGATGGTGAAACAAAAAAAGAAAACACATTTGGCATTTTCATCACTGCCAATATAATACTTGTCATTTCCTTGGTAAGGAATGTTGAATGACTCCAACGAGGTTGTGTGATATTGTGGGTGGTGTTGATGCTATGGAAATAACTGCAAATAGTTTGAAGGGAGTCCGTACACAAAATATACTCTGACCTTATTAAGCCTAAGCCTTTCCAAAAAGAAGAGCACACAACTGCAAAAAGAATGCAAGGTGTGGCAAATATAACGACAGTTCCATACTAACCCTTCTTAGACAATTCAACTTCAAAATCAAAATCTCATTATAACACGACAATAAAAATAACTGTATTAACTGTGTGCATATATCAAAACTACATATCAAATACACGTGTTTGAATACAGTCAATACCATCTATCAAAAATAATTGACATGATTGAATTATTAGTCAAACAAAAGTATTTAAAAATGTTTACAAATTTGACTGACTGTAGGTATCACTCTGATATGTGTTGGCAAATCATGAAACTTTCCTTTTTAAATCATGGTTAACTACCAAAGTATAAGCAAGCTATCTGAAAATACCTTTGTAAAGGTAACACCACTGGACATATTGTAGTCTTATTTTGTAATCTATTCCTATGTTCTTGATCAGGTAATTTTGCCCCATAAAACACAATCAATATAAAGAAAGGTTACAAAATAAGACCTATTACTAACAGGTATAATTATCTCTCTTAGGCACAGAGATATTGTACCTGGGTTTTTTAGCTCTACTCAGTGACAGTATTATGTAGTGGAAATAATACATTTTGCGAAATAGCAACATATCCTGGAATTGGTCTCACAGTCAAAGAAGATACATAGGATTAAATATTACAAGACAATTATCCAAAACATCCATTACAATCAACATGATTGGAACCAAACCATAGCTCAAAATCAATATTTCAATACTTAAAGAAATTATATATTAAGACTATTTAGAATGTCTTTTACCCTCCCAATGTTCAACACTATAGAAAAATCTCACAGATTATTGTTGCCAAAATGGTATTATTATATTGCCTGACATTATGGCCAAACTTCCGCACATGCCAAAGTATATTTTGACGAAATGAGTGTTACAAAATATATATATTTTTAAATTCTTTTAAAAACCAATTTTATACATGTATACTTTAATACTTTATACTACAATTTTATACTTTATACTTCAAACCACCAAAATGTGTAATCTGATAAGGGGTTCCCAAACATCTGCAACAGACTGTATATGGGCATTCTATTTTTAATTCTCTGGATTTTAAAAAATACAATTAGAACACTTCCCACTTTGCACTGGGGAGTCATCTGTAATGACATGATAGCAAGGACATATGACTGGAGCCACTAAACTGCAGTCTTTCCGCTCTATCTTGGATCTTTTCACATCCCTTGTGCTCCCCTCTGTGCTCCTATTCAACAGCTATGACACAATGAAAAATCGAACATTTACTTAATAACACTCATTATGCAGAGCTGACACAGGCGGGTAGGCCTCCTTTTTAGATGTCACTTTTGGGCCTATTCTCCACTCTCTGCTGAAGTGAACAGGCCCAAGCTGAGGGCAGCTACCTCTGCACCCCATCTTGCCCTTCTGCCCTAATTTTTGTTGTCCATCCCTTTGAAATTGCGCACTCACGTGGGTGCAAAGAATGGGGAGTTGTGCACAACAAGTGCCAGCACCATGGAAACCACCACTTTCCCCCCAAAATATTCTTTTCTGTGCATTTGAGGACCTGTCAGTATGCAAAGCAAGCATCACACGACCCCAGACCTAGCCATGACAAAGCCTCTTTTCTGCCTTATCCTTGATTGATTAAAACACTTTTGAGCAAAACCATGTTACAGGACAAGAAAGTGACACATGGAAGAAAAGGCTAAGGGTGAGGCCCAATCATACAGTTTCCCTGGTAATATACCAGGGACCAGGGGACCAGAGGAGGTCAGGGGGCAGGTTAAGCATGAAAATGGACTACAATAGTGATTAAGATTATCAGAGTATGAACGACACTTGGGAAGCAATCTCATGACATTGAACAGCACAGACTGGAAATCAGAGAAATACTGAAAATATTTTCCTACAACTGTATCGGTAAAGAGCCATATTTTCTTTTATTCTTTTATTGTTAGTCCCACAATTTCAGTTCAGGGTTTTATGGAGCTATTACCTAACAGGTAGCTCTAGGCAAAAAGCAGCAACCAACCCTGCTAGACCTGGTGCCAATACATAACAGGGCACACACATACACTCACTCACATGGACAATTTCGAGGCACTGACTGACCTACTGTCTTTTAATTGTGGGTGGAAATCAGATTAGCCAGAGAAAACCCACAGAGACATGCAAACATAGATGGAGGACAAACCAAGAATCAAACTGGGATGTCTGGAGATGTAAGGTGACAGGGCTAATCACTTGAGCCACTGTGTAGCCTAGGTTGGGAACCATTTAGGCAAAATCGCCATGGATAAATAACCCTTGATTATATGGAGTCAAGTTTTTCAGAATTTATTATTTTGCTTTGTTTTTTAACGTACACCGACTGGATGGGTCTTGGCAAGTGTGTTTGAATAGCTACATTTCTATACACTATCTTGTGAAGTATGATTGCTAGCTTGCTACATTCATTTGTGGGAATGTACTCTCTTCTGTTCGCCAGTCTAGTGTGTGTAATCTGTGTAATTACTGTCTTATTTATAATGGGTTTTTTGCATTATGTCCTGTTGCAGAACCCACTCTGTTACTAATGTATGAAAAGTGATCAATATGTTGCATGGTGCAAAACTTGTTGACCTAAGTGACAGGTGATATCAATAGAGAGAAAAGCAGACAGGTATCATCATTCATTCATCTATAAAAACAAGTCGATAAAGCAGTGCATTGGCAGATGTGGCCTTCATTTGCCCATGTAGTATATTTTAAACTCAGAAATAGATTACACTCTGAGCAAAATACTTTATCAAGACAAAATAACAAATTGTTTATTTCAGAAACAAAAGAGGAAGTGCCATATCTGAATATCTCAGCAAGAAATGGAAGTAAACCTCAGCAAGTATCTTTTAGGCTATGTCCAGAACATGGATGCAATATAAACAGCCGCCATATTGGATAATAACCAATATAACCGCATAACCAGCACAGCACAACACATTTATCAGCACAGAAAACTTTCAAAACTTTTGTTGGTCGTCACTGGTAACTGAATTGACTATTTTGATGCCCGGGGAACACAGCTGCAGTATCATAGTATCAGAGACTTCGACAACTGACACCCAGAAAGACCACCAATTTCACACAGCACTGTTACATCCCTCATAACTCCAAGAAACCATAACTGTGGACAACAAGCCAAGTAGTGGTCAAGAACCGCTACTTACAACGCAAGCTCAACAATGGTTTGGCAGCAAAAAGTCCACAACCATGCCCTGTAACATATATTAGGCTGGATGGTTCTCTTTATCTTTATCTTAGCTTGACAAATGTTTGCCAAAGTAATCCCTTGCTCATGTGGTTATATCAGCTATTCCCGATTCCTTGAATCATTTTACGTTTACCTCCTCATTTATGTTATGCACTGTAGGGACAGAAACATGGAAATCCTTTCCAATCATTTTTGAGGTGCATTGCTTTTAAGCATTTCAATAAGTTTCTCAGACATTTGACAAATTGGAGATCCTCTGTAAATCATCACAGCCTTTCCTGGATGCTGCTTGTGTAGCAAATCAATCTCTTGTTGACATAATATAATATCATATAAAATATATTACAATTAATTCATTTTTTAGTTTAATCATTACTAGCTCTAAATTGCCCCCATACCAACTATGTATGTAGGCCTGAAATACAGAAATGGGTTGTTATCAACAAAAAATGAAATGAAGTTGACCAGACAAAATATGAAATATCTGCAATGAAATAGAAGTTAAGGCAATTGTAAGAAACACAATGTTTTTTTTTTCTTATTTGGGGTTGTATGATGCAGAAGTAAAAAAAATTAAACAGACAGCAGCCCCACTGTTTATTTTAAACTGCAAGCTTGTAAATCTGCCCTACTTTACATCTCTCCCATAGCTCCAAAATAAAAAGGGCATTTGTAAGGTGAATTTAGAAGAGACTCAACTCCAGCAAAACAAATCAGTATTCCAGAGCTGGTCAAAGTGAGCTCAAAAAGGCCTAAGCAAATCCCCTCGGCAGAGGTGTCAAATGTAAAGTGACGAAAATCTGCTCCTTGACAGGGAGTCATTTATATTTTAGCTTCGTTCCATTATCTTAACGAATCCATCATCAGCCAATGCAATATTAACCGCAGAAAATCAACTCATTAGATCCAGAGGGATTTAATCAAGATTGCAATCATGTATGCGGGTCCTAGAGAGTTTGATTTTTTTTTCCTTTTTGGTCTTTTCCATATAATTGGCACATCTCGGATCTTAATAAATTATTCTCAGTCTCAGATTGATGCCTTTTTATCCTCTTGCACTCATGCTAGGCTCTTTCTGGCTCCAACTATAATATTTACCATAAACATTATAATGTCGTGGGCACACAGTTTAAAATTGCTTTTAGCTACCTCAGAGAGGTAATTGGCTTTTCTATTTCTCTCTCATTTTCCTGTTAATTACCAAATTATATTGTTAAATGTCTCCCAAGAAACATAGAAAATGATCCAGTGGAGCTTTGCTGCAATGCTTTCTGAAGTCTTTATTGGTGTACCTTCAAATTTATGTTTAATAATAAGAGCATAAGAGCTAGATTGCACAGGCATTATTAGAAAGTGGTTAAAGCAATACAATTATTTTAAGAATCAATATGATATACAAAAGCCACCAAAATGTGAGATGTAAAAATGTTTGTGACAGTGGCCTTGCATGCTTTTCCAAGTCTCAGTTTCTCAAAACTCAAGGGAAATATATATATATATATATTGTTAAAATGTGTACAGAGAAACCAGATAATCAGTTAAATTATATTCTACTCCAAATGTGGAATTCTTCTGATGCAGAAAATCTGTCATTCTATTACAAAGAAAAGCTTAATTAAAACATTATCTCTAAATGTATGCATCATCGCTTAATTATTTGGAGTGTAATGGTCTAGGTTTCAAAAGCAGACATTTTAAAGTGTTTTGACAGAAACAAAGATTTTCAAGTTTGGAGTGAATTTTTTATTGTCCTAGTATAGTCAATATTCTAATAACTGGCAATATACGTTTCAGTCAAAATTATTGGTTCAGATGTTTCTGTAAAAAAGACTTTAAATCAAGCTGACACTGAACAGCACAGTAAACAGCAATGTTAGTTTCTAATACAGGCAATTATTTTTCGAAATATAGCAAACACCAGGCACAATGCAAAGACAAGTGAAACAGAGCCCTCTCACATGCCCAGGCTTGGCCTGTTGCCATGGCTATGCCTAGCCAATACATACAAAGTGTAATGCATTAGTAAAACAGAAAGAAAAGTGAAATGTACCTTGACAATATCATTTAACACACTTCTTAATCTTTCCTTTACAGCAAAATCTAAACTGGTAAATCAAACTTTCATACACTCTGAGACATCATACCCCCTTCTGAGTACCTCTTCCATCTCTGTATGAATAGACACTTTTACATGTGCATATACTTTCACACATACATAAAACATTGGCCTTTGAAAAAGTAATACCACCTACTGTCATTAAGAATACTACTTACACATAAAAGAGACACATGACTAGGCACAATTTATTCTACAGTATTAAATCCTATTTAAAATGCTGCGTCTGTATTTGTTTTTCATGCTAGTTAGTGAACTCAATCTGACAAAAATACATTGTAAACTAATCACCAGTGAAATTTAAGTACGCAGATCCATTTTTAGAAAGATTAAAATTGCAGTGCAGAACAACTGGTCAAATTTAGAAATTTTTAGCAACTTCTTTATTTAATGTAAACACCTTACACAGGCAAATCAAACATGTTACAATTTGATTCAGCAAATTACATTCATATTTCTGTTGGCTAAAGGCAGTTTTCTGTAAATTCAGCATATTACTTAAGTTAAAGACATTTCTTAAAATCTCTGGTCCTCAAGAGCTGTGGTTCATCATTATTTAATGATTCCCCTTCTCCTCTAGTTGAAAAAAGGCTAATGCCATTTGTACTAGCCTCTGGCCTTTTTACACCAGCGTGCACCCTTGTTTGAGAATCTGTATGCAGATTGCCTGTCAACAGAGTCTGTAAATTATACAAGAGAAGGGGATTATAAATCCTAAGAAACAAGCATCTGTAGGTGAGAAGTTATTACACAACACTTTATACACAACCACTTTTGTACAGCAGTTACACACAATTTTACTTTCTTTTTGTTGTGTTGTATTACATGGAGCTATACATTAGTGACAACACCGACTACTAGATTCATTCATGAATTCTGTCCTGAAGTTTAGGAAATGTATGAAGAAGGTTCTAGAATCTTTGAAAGGAGTATACATTGCTAAGCAAACACACTACAAAAGATTAAATTCCAGAATCTGTGAGATGCGTATCTCATACATATTCTGTCTGTCACACCCCACGCACCCTTATCCAGTGTCATCAGCTTAATTCCCCAGAATTCTCAGCTCAAAGTCACCCCATACTTTAATTCACCTTCACATTTCAAATTCATACACCTTTACACAACATTTGATGGTCATTTGTGTCCATTCTCTTTGAACCCAGTCATTGAACAAAGTTATACAATATCACTTTCAGCACTTCATTTCTCTACCCATTTGCCTGCTGCTTTGGATAAGTTAATCACCCTGAATGTGTATAAACTGTTTTTGAGTAGCTTTGTGCAATTGTTTCTGTTGAGCCTGATAGAAAATGTCACCCATTATTGGGATGGCCATGGTCAATGCTCGGCCAACAGCAGCAGAACTCCACCCTTTGCTTCTGTTTGCCTGTCCATGTCCCCACATCATCTTGTACTTTGTTACTGATCTCGCTTTCCAAGGTCATATAGCCATCTCACTTACTGACCAGGCTGTTTTAAAGCTCTTTAAGGCTGCTTGTCTTATCAAGTTCCACATGATACAGATCCTCTTCCAAATGTTATTTTGGCTCTATGGCAATTCCAAAGATATCCTCTCTGACTTCAGTTCACAATTCTGCCTGGAGAACCCTACAGACTTGTCCTGCTTCTCTGAGTATCCCAAATCTTCCTCTGTTACTCCGCCACCAGCTTTACTTCATTCCAGTGCACATTGTTCCAGTGCATGCTCAGATATCAACTTCCCTTGCCTTGTTGTAACAGCACATCAGTTGTGTGTAAACCAAACAGTACTGCAGCCAAATAACCAAACAGGCATGTCTTTGCATTGAGGCAGGAAACTGGAATACCTGGATAAAACCCACTTGAACATGGAGAGAACTTGCTGTGAGGTGACAGTGCACCCATGCCATCCATCCTCACGGACCCCCAAAAGCTTATTAAAAATCTGATACATGTTTAATTTAATGGTACGTTTGGCTAATCCCCACAAGGAAAAAGCATTTTACAAAAATAGACAAAACACTTGCTTTAGGTTACTGAGGTTATGATTGGGGTTAGAGGTAGATGTATCTGTAGCATTAATTAGGCACAGTAATCATTAATGGGAAGTCCCCACAAAGATAGTGAGACAGACATTTTTATGTTTATGTTAAAAGTGCTATTTCCCTCCTGCCATGGGATTAACTCATAACATGTCAGACATGATTTTTACAAAAGTGTAAAAAATGAGTAATCTGCCTATGCAACAAAGCCTTTTTTGTACAAGTGACCTTGTCACTGTCAGTTACACTTCCTGTCTATTTGCTTCTCACTCTCTCTCTCTGCCTCTCTATCCTTCTTCTGTGTGCCCATATTCATGCCCCTATCCAACATCAAAAGCATGCTTAATCTCTGTGTCACAATGAAAAGGCTAGCTCTAAAGCCTGCTCCTCAATAAACCAATTTCTTTTTTTTTCTTTTTTGATTTACCAGATTAACTGTGCAATACATTCTAATTCTAAATATAATAGGCAACTATTAGGTCAGTTCATGGTGGAGAGGAACTATGGTAGTACTTATGATACGGACAGAGCAGACATGTCAGTGGCATACTACCACCGCCTCTGTGTCCCTAAATGCCCTCTCATCCTCCACTAGTAACAGAAAATCCGAAAAATTAAATAAACCAAAAGGTGTCATAATCTATAAATCTACATTGAATTATATTTCCTAAATCTATTACACACTATTTTTGCCAGTTTAAACACTCCTGGTACAAGACACACAAGACCACTCCATTATTAATAAGCATACATCTCTTTAAATATTGAATTAATTAATCTCTGACACCACCGCTCTTTTATCAGGCTTTGCCTGTTAAAATTAATTTGTAGCAATCTAGCAAATTCAGCAAATAAGTAATCAAGTTTCAATGCTTCAAGATTAAGCAGTGGATTTCCCTGGTTCTACTGGAGTGTTATTTCATGACAGAAAACATTTCATATAGAAATGCATTTTTCAAAGCATCTGCAACAGTTCAATCAAAATCCCTGGTTCAATCCCGAACCTGGACTCCGCCTTATGGAGTTTGCATGTCCTCCCTATGTCCATTTGGTTTAACTGAGTGCTCTGGTTTTCATCCACATCCACAGACCAAGTTGACTGGTCACATTAAATTGGCCAGTGACTACTGTGTTCTTACCGTATATCTGTTGTGAATATAGATAGCCCTTAATGCTGATATGAACATAGGTAAAACTAAAATGTTACTGTTAATTTATTTCTATCTCTCATCTATACAATCAGAGAAACTGCAATTAGTTGAAATACACTATATAACCAACAACATTTTTATAGACAAATCTCATGCCCAAACCAAGGGTAACAAAAAGTTATGCAGTTGCAGATCCAGTTAATAAACTCACTTGTTCAGGTATAACTGAGGGGTTCAGTACAACCCTATTCACTGTCAATGTATGCTTCACGGGACTGTGATGGCTAAGTAGTTAAGGCACTGGGCTATGGATCAGAAAGTTAAGCAGGATCAACAAACGGCATCACGAAGACCACCAGAAAAAAACTTGCCAGACAGGTCAGAGATAAAGTTTTAGAGACGTTAAAAGTAGGATTAGGTTATAAAAACCCATCCCAAGCTTTGCGCATCCGAATAAGCACTGTTCAATCCATCATCCAAAAATGCAAAAATACAACTGTTAACCTGCAATCCTGGAAGAATTGATATAGAGGAACTGAATACTTTTGGATGTCACACTTTTAATTAAAATTCTGAAAACCATGTATCACTTCATTCCACTTCACAATTATGTACTTGTGTTATTATTTGTGTTGGTCTATTACATAAATCTCAAGAAAATATATTTAAGTTTGTGGTTACAAGCACAGGTTTCAGGTGACAACGTGTGAAAAAGTTCAAAGGGGACTGAAATACTTTTACATGCCACTGTAGAAGGGCTGTCTAGATATATTTGGCCATACCATGTAAGATGGATTTTAAAAATACTAGACAATTACTTAAGTGAATTACAAGAAGGCAGCGTCCTGTACTTCTTACATCTGTCTTGGACAGTACGTTTGTGTGCCGGTAAGTTGTCCACAAAGGTCAAAGGTTGGTTTCATTCAAAGATGGTGGCGATGGCATATGTAGCCATCAAGGTGAGTGTGATGTAACAACAGTGTCTGCTCCCTGTAAATTTCTGTCTGTTTCTGAAGCAAAAAAGACCTTCTTCCCTGGACAGTGCCAATAGGCTGACATGCATGTTTACACCAGTAATCACACTCCATACTCAAGTCAGGCTTTCACTGAACGAGTTATTAATAACATTCTGCTAATACTGATTTTCCTCCAATTGCTTTCATCCTTGGCTCATTCCTTGTGGAACAAGATAGTTAAATTATTAATTTTCCAAAAAGATTCAGTTCCAGTACTTCAACCTACCATGCTACCATATCCCTGCTAGGATCGCACAGTTACACCACATCTCAAATGTGTGCTACTGGATTCAGGTACAGTCACTGGGAAGGCCACCTAAAATGCACTGAATTACTGAACTCATTGTTGTGTTCATAAAGGCAGCTTGAAATTAATTTGAATTTTTGACATTGAAAGTGCACTATCATGCTGGAAGTTGTCATAATAAAACTGGTAATATGTGATTATGAAGAGATACACTTGGTCAGCAACTATACACACAAAAGCTATGTTAATATGTCAATCAATGTTAATTGGTAGTAATAATATTGCAAATGTACGCCAAAAAATGAACATTCCCCACAGGATTACATCACCTTCACCAGCTAGGAATGTTGAAAAAAAGCAAGTTGGACTAATTGATATATCCATATTCTGACATCAGCAAAAACTGAGATTTATTGGAGCCTAGGGTACATTTTTCTGTTCGCATCTGTCAGATTTGAGTGAGGCTTTGCATACTGCAGCCTCTGCTTTCTCAACTGACTTTTTTCATCAAATGGACACATACATACACACATAGAAATATAGTACAGTATATAGTATCTGACTGTCTGGTACAGTCAAACAATATATATATATATAATAAATATGGTCAAATTCAGTAGATGTTTCCCCATTTTGAGTGAACACTACCTGAACATTAACCTGAGCATTACACAAATGTGTAGTTGTGTATGTGTTACAAACACAATACTCAGTGAGTATACAAATCCAAATTACATTTCTGTATCATATTCTGTATAATTTGTATTGTCCTTTGAGATTTTAAGCCACTTTCTCAAAAGAATAAAACTGATCAATTGAATGCTATTTTATTTTATTGGAAGACAGATGCCATGATGCCATGTAACCTAACAAGGCTGTCAGAGGGAAAACAGTCCCACAACATCACAGAACCTCTACCATATTTAACAGTGAACATCAGGTCCTTTTCAGTGTAGTCACCCTTACATTAGGTCAAACTTACCTTGGATATTTGTTTCCAGAATGGCTCTATTTTTGTTTCAGAAAACATGGTTCAAACTTTGGGCAATGGGCAGTTAGATGATAGTAAAGGCGTTTGCTCAGTTTGGGATTGGCCTTTTCAGATAATATAATATTGTAAAGCTGCTTTGAGACAATGCACCATTGTAAAAAACACTATATAAATACATTTGACGTTTCGTGGTAAGCCTACCAACTAGCATGGAGTTATAATCTTATGATAGTTTTGGAGATGTGTTTATCTCAAAGATTTTTTTTATCATCATTCTCACTATGGGTGGGGGCTTGAATTTCAGATGTGCAACATTCTTAAAAAGCACTAGTACTTTTCATTACTACTTTGATAGTAGTTATTAGATAAATACACCTCAACAGGTACTACACCAAGAGCTACCATTATTCAATAGATGATATAACCACATAAGCAAGAGATTTCACTGGCAAACCATTATTAAAAACTAAAATCCTGGCTAAAGAAGGCTAAAAGTATATGCATCCCTGTAAGTTCCAAAGATCACAGCTCAATAATTCCTGAATGGAAGAAGTTTGTAACAACCAGGACTCTTCCTAAAACTGAAAAATGTCTCACTTAATTTTGTTTCTAAGAATTTCTGGCAATTGTTTTTTTTAATAATAAACAATTGCTAATTAATCAAGACTAATGTCTTTTTTGCTGATTAAACAAAAGGTTTATTTATTATAATTCTTTTTAACTTACCTTTACCAGGGAGCCAGTAATGCAGATGTATCTCTTTCAGAGAAGGCGGCTTTACATAGATTGTTGCCCAGCCATTGTGAATGGAAGCTTCATTTCCACTGAAAACTACTTAATGTCCTTGGCAAAGTCTATTTATTTTTAACGCAATACCTTATCAGCCTCATGAGCAAACCCATATCTGTCCTGTCTACTCTCTTCTCTTCCAGCTTGACTTCTTTTGTGTAAGTGGAAGATATTTTACCTAGGTTACCTTATACGTATATATCAGTACAGGCAGAATATAAGTACAGGCAAAAAGGTGCCCATGTAGGGTCTCTGTCCTCTATTCAGTCCTTTGAATCAACATTGGCTTGGGCAGTGCCAATCAACCATGCTCTGCTCTCTCATGCTCATCCTCGCACTACCCTTTTTGTCCTTGTAACATCTATTATGTGTAAGATGCTTTCACGCATGGTACTGTATGCATTAAAACAACACAATTTTAGAAGAATTCTACCAGGTTAGCACCATTTGTACCCCAAAACATGGATAAACACGGTAAATAAAACTACATAGGATCAGCTTACAGAACAACTTTTGTAAGACAATTTTTTAATGTCCAACATATCTTGACATAAATTGTAATGGTTAATCATTTTAAATTGAATAAATAACTTTAACCTCGTTTTATATGCAGCATATACCTTTAGTTGGCATTTGGTTACTTAATGGTCAAAAGTATGTTAACATTATTGCTATATTTGTGGTTGTGAATGTTTTATCTGTGATAATGGTCCATACACTGCAGATGCTGAGGCGGTGACATACCTAGCTGTAGGCATGTATATAAAGATGAGGGTGATGTGACAGCAGTGTCTGCTCCCTGTAAGTCTGACTTGGCCCTGAAACTGACAGTACTGTTCTCTTGGCCAGTGCCAAGGGGCAGATGTCCATGTTTACACTCCTTACCCAGACAAGGTTTAGGACGAAAAAGAGACTGCACACCCTGAGGAGGTTTTGCAAAAACATGGCCACAAATACATTCTATTGCGTTACATATTAAGACTATTATATTTCTCAGTTATGATACCACTCAAAACATTTTTGAAAAGACCAAGTAATTAAGAAGTAATAATTATGAATGGACAATAGGAGCACAGCACAAGGACATTTGCCATGTTGGACATGCTGTAAAGTACAAAATAAGAAGGATAATTTTATTCACAATTTGTATGAAAACACATTAAAAATTCAATTCCCCTATGAAAACCTGAGTCCTATAGCAAAAACTGAATTAGCTCTAAATAAGATGAGACAATAACTATCGTCTCATCTCTAGAGAGGAGAAAGCAGGCAAGCAGCTGTTTAGATGTGCCCACTGTAGGTGGAGGTTAAACAGAGTCAATGGAGGCTAAAGAGACAGCAGGTCTACGAATGACAGAAAGAGTGGCCAGGGACTGTGAATTGGGGACTTCTGTAAACCACATCAAGCAAACCATGGAGAGCAGCCAAGATGAATACACACTGTTGCACCAAGGTTGGAGGGTTATGAGAGGGAGTGAGAGGGAGAGAGGCTGTAGGAGAATGAAAAAGCTTAAAAAAGAAAGAGAGTAAGAAGGAGGAGAGGAGGGAGTGGGCCTTAACCACCAGAGCCTTAACCACTAAGGCACCCTCTATGGGAAGTAATGGCTCAGTTGTTAGTTTTTTGGACTACTAATCAGAAAGTCCTAAATTGTTCAGTTTAATTATATTTATATATATATTTGTCGAGCAGTGGTGGTTCAGTGCTTAAAGTCGTGGACTACCAATAAAAAGACAGTGAGTTTTAATCCTGGTTCCACCAATGTTCCTTCATTAGAACAAGGTCCGATATTTACTTAAAATTACTTAATTATAAACCACAGAATTAATTTTGGATAAAACAGCTATGTCTCATTGCTCCAAACAATCTGTCACTGCAATCAATTCAGCAGCAGTATAACCTCCGCAACACACTCCTAGTCACTTGCTGAGCCAACCACCTAACTAAAACCTGCCACAAGTGTCACTTCTATATTTGTATCCATCTAATCTGCTTTCACACTTCCAAGCTTTTCCACTTTCTTGCAAATTTATCATCAGGCCCTAAAGGCAGGTGACACACCATAAGTGCCTCACCCTGTTAAATTAAACAGTGGCATTTCTGATAAAGCCACTAAATTCCTTATCTTCCAGCTCTAGAGAGTCTTTAAAGGCAGAGTGTTGCTTTTCCTATAGAGGCGGCAGTAAGAAGCCCATGCACTGCCTCTCACCATCCTTTTAAAGTAGAAAAATCCTGACAAAAATAGAACAAAATTCAAGTGAGGCACATTACAAAGCACAGAGTTATCTCTTCAACAGAGTAGAGCGAGCAGCTGTCTGTTTCCACAACAAGACACACAATATGTATTGTTTTTCAATGACAAAACATGTATTGTTTTATAACCTCTTAAACTCAAATAAGTTACGTAATTTTTTTAAATTAAGAATAATTTTCCATAGGACACATTTTCTTTCAGGCACGTGTTATTTTAGGCAATTACACACTCAGTTTTTATATTGTTTTTACTAAGAAACCACAAAATTATTAATGAAGCTTGTCAACATTAAAACGCTTAGTAAATAATGTTAATATTACAGTCACAACTTGGTTTGTCTAAGTAACACATACCCATGAAATGCAAGATTCCATTGTGAATGTTTCTTAGTACTGCACAGTTGCAGTTCTACTTTTGTTTTTAGTCAGTCTGCAATCCATGCTAGATGAGAGCACACTGTGTTAGTTGGTTATATAGCAGTGGTGTTACAGAGTTGGGTCATTCCGTTCCTCCTGAAGACCTACACTAACACTTGTCAATAAATTTCTCATTCACATCCTTTCTGTTGATGGTACATTTCCTAATATGGGACTACCAGCATTCTGAGTTATTTTAAGTGCGTGATAATCTGTGCTCACTCTCACTTACTCTCTTAGTCTCTGTCCATGCCTGTGAGACTGCCACATATTAGTCAACAACTACAATTACAAATAAAGAAATTCTACTGATACTGAAGTGAGTGGGCATATATATATATATATATGTGTGTGTGTGTGTGTGTGTGTGTGTGTGTGTGTGTGTGTGTGTGTGTGTCAGAATGTCATATCAAACATGCTTATTAGGTTTATTCTTTTTTTTAAACACACCATACAATACAAACATTCTAATTACCATGTAAACAGGCTATGTGGTCTATTTTCAGGGAAATGTGATTAAGCATTCTGGAGTAAACACTAGAAGATATTCTTAACGTATTCTACCTTAATTTTCCATGGAGGATTTTAATACCCTTTCTTGTTTTTCTAATCTAATTTTGATAGGATGTGACTTCCGTCTTCCACCCATGCTATTGTTTTTTCACCTTTTTAAGTAATGAGGTCAAAACTTGCTGTTCCTTTTTAGAAGGTCAAAAAACATAAGAGGACAGAAAAAGAAATCTGGATCAAAGGTAAACTCATGTTGCACAAAAGCAGCCGTGCATTGTAAAATAGGTTTTCTTCAGTTAGGTTTCTTCCACATCACATTTTATACTAATACGTACTGGATTACTGCTCATCTCTATCACAAATGTACCTCAGCCACAATTAACATGTTGCTTAAAAGTTTGTGATCTCTTTACATTGTTCTATATTCCTGAATAAATAAGGCCAATAAACATCATCCGATTTTCAGTCTGCTTTTAATGTCTGAAAAGTAGAAAAATATAATCCAAGTAAATATGATTATGTCTTTATAACGAGACAGAGATGTTACTCCTGGTCAATTATTTATTGATTGAGGAAAATCATCCAATATTACAGATATGTGAGTGGCAACAATACGTGAACCTCTATTATTAGCATTTAATCTCAAGATGCAGTTGGTCTGGTGTATTCAGTCAATTTTTAAATATAGCTCAAAAATTCCTGAGGAGCTCACAAAAAGAGTTGTTGAAGCTCATCAGACAGGACAGTTTACAAACCCATATCTGGAGAGATGTAATAAACTATACTGCAGTCAAATAGACAATATTTCTCTAATGGAATATGTATAATGGAAGTAAATCAAGATATTTTTTAGCTTAGGAGTGGTTTACCAACAAATATCATTCCAAGAGTAAGGCAAGGTCACAAATAACCCAGGGCAACTTGTCATTAACCTCTCTCACAATGGCTAATGTTAAGCAGGAAAACCCCAAACAACAATGTGTGGCAAAATGGGTTTTTCCAAAAATAACATTGTTATCCACATGCAGTTTGCTAACAATCACATAAAACAAAGGCTACAGAAAAATGTTTTGAGGCCAAGAATAATACTTTCTGGATTAAAATGGAGAGAAATTAAATTATTGAGAAATGGAAAACACTACATTACGCATAAAACCTTATACCATCTGTAAAACATGGTGATGGTAGTGTCTTTGTATAATCCTGTTTTGCTGCACATGGGCTTGCTATCATTGATGGAACAATGAATTATATATTATACCAGCTAATTCTAAAGGACAATGTCAGGAAATCTGTCCATGAACTCAATCTCTAGAGAATGCGGGTCATGCAGCAAGACAATGACTCTAATCACACAAGTCATTGTAAGAAAAAGTGACTAATGGAAAAGTATGTTTTTTAAAAGCCAGAGCTCAACCCAATAAAAATGTTGTTTGTCTAGCAAATGTATGTGATCAAATCCAGCTACATCCTAGACTCAAAATTGTTTCTTATGGAGAAATGGCCAAAACGTCCTCCAAATTCAATGAAAGATCAACAAAAATGTTGAATTATTAAAAAGGTGCATACTTACGTTATTCTGCATATGTTTCAGGAACATTACTGTCATATAACATTTTCCTTATTCTGTTACGGAAAAAAAATTATTAAAGCCTTTGTAGAACACCTAACATAGTGAGGTGTTTGTTAGGGAGTTTCAGGGAATCTGTCAATATCCCTTATAATACTGTGTTTAGTCTTGGTCTCTGGAGTTTATTTATCAAGGGCAGAGTCTACACTGAAGGACTTCTTGATTATTCAGACAAGGCACTAGAGTATTTCCAGGGCCATAAGAGTGAGATCTCTAGTGCATGCCTCAAAATAAGCAGTTTGCTTAATGCTTGACCTCTGACCTCTCAGGGGTAATAATGCCTTAGTATCTCTGAGCACACACAAATGTACACACATGATCAAAAATTTAGTTGCGACTACTCAAAAATGATGTCCTGTTACACACATGCACACCCACAAACAGAGTAATGGCGAAGGTGTCTTAAACAAGATTTGCAGTGTAAATCTGAAACAAAAACTCTAGGAAAAAGGGTATACAAATCTAAACATAATGCTCTTTTTCTTCTATTAGAAGAAATGCGGACAAATTCAGAGAGCCTGTCACTGACACCTAAAAAGTGCTGCTGTTTCTATCTATTTTTTCCAGTAAAATAGAAACTTTACAGACTTGGACTGCCCTCTGGTAAGGATTTCCATCTTCATGTATATTTTCCTACATTGATGTTCTAGAAATTATGAACTCACAACGTACCATTGCTTTTAGTTACAGCTACAGTCTTAAGCAAACATTTGGGCAAACAGCATGCTGATTTTCTGATTTTTGCTGATTTTTCATATGAAAAAAGTTAAAATGTTCTGTAGGAAGTGAACTTAAGTATGATATACACTGCTCACAAAAATGATGGGATATTTCAAAATGAATATGAAGCGAGAAAAAAGAAGCATTTAATCAAAAAAGCAAATGGCAAGTCAAAGAGAGTTGTTCTATAATGCAGATGAGACAAAAAATATTTTTAATTGGTGAAATGCACTATATAAAAGGCTGAAAGTTCTGGAGTATGTGAATGTTCCCTGATCTTGAAAGTGCACATCCAGCAATTCCTCATGATTTGCCTGAATTCGCCCGTCTGCCACAACAGTAAGAGATGACTGCTACTTGACCTTATTGGCAAGCAGGAGCAGCAGTGCAACAGAGTTGTGGTGATAGTTTCTTGCTGCCACTGGATGATGGATATGCAGTCAGACTATACGAAATCAGCTTCACTATGTTGGACTGCATGCCCGGTGACCAATGGTATGCATTCCATTATCTTCTGAACACCGTAGAATGTGGGCTCATGAGCATCGTCATTGGACCCATGATGAGTGGTCAAATGTCCTCTTCTCTAATGAGTCACAGTTCTGTTTGCAGCCTGACAATCATCGTGTCCTGATCTGATGGGAGCAAGAAACATGGGTGGATCCATTTTAAATGCAAGAAAGGGACTCCTTCGGTGGTGGTGGAATCAATGGTTTGGGTTGACGTAAGCATTGAGGGTCGTACTAAGCTGCATGTCATCAGAAATGGACCGCTGACTGGCGTCAGATACAGATATGAGGTCCTGCACCCTGTAGTAGTACCCTACATGCTGGAGCAGTTAGAAACAACTTTCTATTCATGAGCAATAATGCAAGGCCCCATCATGTGTATCTCGTCAACAACATGCTTTAGGAGGCAAGAATTGAATGAGGACTAGCCTGAACATGACACTGAACACTGATCCAGACCTGAATCCCATTCAACATGCTTGGGAGGTCCTATGCCTCTCACAACCATTCTGGAGATGAACAAGAGTGGCAGATGATCCCACAGGAACTGGTGGACAATCTGATCCTGCCCATGCCACATCACTGTCAGTTTGTTTTGGTAGTCTAGGGTGACCATACACTCTGCTGAACAGTCAATATGTTTACATTTATTTATATAGCGCTGTTTAGCATTGTCTCAAAGCAGCTTTACAATCTTTTATTATCTTAAAAGGCCAATCCCAAATTGAGCAAGCCTAGGGCGACAGCGACAAAAAAAAACTCCTGGCAAGGAGAAACCTTGGGAGGACCTAGATGTTAATTAAGAAAATACTTAAAAGTATATTAAAGGAATAGTATAAAATAAGAAAATAAGGTAAATAATATAATTTAAACCAATAATAATATTTAAGTTATAATATTTAAGTAATAAAATAAATAACAAAATAGATTTTAAAACAAAATAGATTTTAAAATCAGTCCTCAGTGTGCGGTCGGTGGAGGCACATCTTCTAGTGATGAAACGATGGAGGAAGTTACTGCACTCTGGTGGGACTGGGTTCTGTTCATGAAGACCAGTAGAGTGATGCTGAGGTGGAGGAATGTCTAAGTTTGTGGTGCTGGAACTGGTACCGGAACACCAGCTCGGAGAGGTGAGTATTCATCCACTGAGTAATACGCTATTGTAGTGCTTTCAACTATTAAATAATCAAGCAACACCCTGAAGTAATTGAACGTTCTCTTTACTTAACACTCCATACTTTGGAGTACTCCAAATGCATACAAGGATTTGCAAATCATCATATTTTATTATGTATACTTTACAAAACGTCCCAACCTCATTGAAATTGGGGTTGTAATTAACGTAGATTAAATTAGATTAAAAAACTGGGATGTCCCTTAACCTCTGCTCTCCATCTGACACAGTCAATAGTGTCTGCAAGCAATGTCTGACCTTACTGGAGGGCTCTGCCATAACTTTAGCCCCAGTCCCTGAGGTAGTAGAACAGTGTATTAGACCACGGCACCACACAAGCGTGTCTTATGTTATTTGTGAAAATTTTTATTTTGCCAATTCTAATTACTGGCTGTGGGGTTCAGCAAAACAATCAATTAAAACACTCCATCTCACCATATCATAATATAAAGCCACTTAGCATTTTAAAACTGGATTACATAAACAATTATGTAGAAATATACACAAAATGCAAAAAAGAAAATAATGCAAGACAAAAAAATCTATGACTAAATATAGATGCAACAATCAATCATTTTAGTATGATCAGCCATAACCAATGATCGTCCAATCGTGTTATATAACTGATTCAGTTTCAGTCATATTTACACTTACAGTTCAGGATGGTGACAGCAGCACAAACATAGGCACACATAAACAGCGCAGTGCTTTTACTAACTTTTTTTTTACTTTAATGTGTGTACTGTTATGATAATTGTTGTGTTCAGGACCCAAGGATGTAGGAATGAAGGAACCCCACAACGTATAATGAGAATGGGGAAATAGCCAAAGGGGCAGAGCAAAAGGCTCTCCAAAGTACAAAATACAAAAAGTGAAAAAGTCACGCAGCTGTGTTGCATCCCAAATGGGAATGGCACCCACAGCTGGCACGCGCATGAATCAACGGCAACATGCACCGACACGGCAGAGGGCAGACATGCAGTAAGCACGAGAAGGCGTTGATCTGGGACGCTTCCCAAATCGAGTGGTGTGGAGGAGCTCCGGAACGCCAGAGGGCGAGCATGAGCTCAAGCATGCGGGAGCGCACAAGAAAGTCGAGCCGGGGCGTGTCTCAATTGGAGCACGCAGCCGGTTGGAGTGAGTCTTGATAGTGTGGAGTGAGAATGGGAAGAGATACCCTGAATCTATCCTTAACGTGCTAGATACCTCAGGGGTTTCCCCCGTACACATTCGTCGGCTCTGTACGCCCCGGGATGTCACCGTCTATATTCGATGGTGATAAGTCGTGACGTGCATCAGCTAGTCAGCGAATTACCAAACGAAGGCGACGTGCTACGGTTTAAGCGCTCGTTATGGCGCATTAAGGGGGGTGAGCGAGGGGCCGTACGTTCTGCAACGACCTGGCACTGAACAACACTGGGGCTCGTACTATTATAATAGAGACGCCAGGTGTTCGATATCATGCCGTCAATTAAACACAAAATATAATCTCTGTAACAGCTACTGGCGCGAGCCACGGGCGCTTGAGTTTGAGGTAAACCTTGTAACATGTACTGAGCTTTAAATATGGCTCAGTTACTTGCCAGGTGCGTTTATGAGACCGCTGCTGATGCATGTTCACCATGAGTAGGTGTTAGATTTAAACAGTCTCTCTTCAAATAACAACTTAATAATGAGTGCATAGGGAGACTAATGAGGGAGTAGGAATGTTTTACAGACACAGCCATGTCTTCAGCCTGGAAACTCTTCACACTGTGCTGTTTGCAATACATCCAAGGCAAAAATAAGCAGTAGAGGAATAACTCCGAAAACATTTATAAACAGTGAATTTATTAAGACGTTTAAAACATCTATATATATATATATTATAAATATCCATTAAAAGAAAAGTTTAACAAAAATGTTTCCTTCTGGCATTTAGAAATCTTAGCCAGAAAGAAAATTCACTTACTGGTTTTAAAACTGTAGATTTTAAACTGATTTTTCAAAAAACATTTTGGGTGGAAACTTCAGTTGGTGCTGTCTTTCAACTGTGATTCTTTATTTAATATACAGATGAAGAATACTGCTTACATTTTAATATTCCATATTTATCAGAAGATTGCTGTGGTTTTATCCAGTGAGTTAGTGGTTTTTAATTGGTTTTAAAAACCATTTGTTTTAAATAACAATTTACTTGATGTTACTATGAACATGACTGCAACAAACAATGCAAACTCAAGCACAGAAGCTAAAATGTGTTGCATTACATTCAACAGGACCACATTCAAAAGTCATTATCTCACTATGTAATACTGTGTTTCACATTTGTTTGACCGGATCCTGCACACTGTGCATGCACTCAAATGAATAAAATAATAATATACAGACATGACTTAATAATCATATCAGATATCAGGTCATAATCAGACAATTAATATTTAGCCCCAGTAAATTCAGTGACTCAGCTAACAAAACAAAACAAAAGAAAAAACAGACAAAAAGTCGATTGCAGTGTGAGTGAGTATGTGTATTGTATGTGCGTTGATTCCTGCATTGCACCCTGTAATGACAGTTAGGCCACAACTCTCAATGACCCTGAATCCTTGTCAAGAAACCATTAAATCTCAAGGCTGGGGAGGGGTTGCTGTTACAGCAATGTCTGCTTATGACGGGGCCCAGCCAGAAGTCATCACAGAGACTAGATCCAACCCGCTCTAGTAATGGGTTAACATCAGCTGACATGCACAGCTGTAAGAATATTGTAACAAGATTCATTACATATATCACTTGATATGTGAGTGAAGAATGTTTAGTCTCATCAGTGAATGGCTTGCTGTCAGCATACATAATGGAGGAATATTCCAAACAATGTTTAAATACATTCAAGTCTAAACATTTCTCAGAATGAGGTCAGCATTACCATGGGTTATGGGATTTAACTGAAGTTAGGAAATAATATCTGACTGGTGATTTCCAATTTTGAGATCCAAACTTAACACCTTTTAAATCAGTATTACATGCATAATAGTATAAAGCATTTCTTTCATTATAACATTTGACTGATGTGACAAGCATACATCTGAGAAGCACCAGTAATTTTGTTTTGAAGATATCATTTAAACATATATACAGTGCCTTACAGTGCCTTGCGAAAGTATTCACCCCGCTTTACATTTTTCACATTTTGTTACCTCACAACCTGGAATTCAAAGGGAATATTTGAGGGTCTGCATCATTTAATTT
>JAUZST010013615.1:0-10948 GCA_034779995.1 Parotocinclus haroldoi
ACACACATATACATATATTTGAGTTGTGTGTATATATATATATATATATATATATATATTAGTGCACTAATCTAAGTGAACAGTGCTTGAGTTACTCTGAAATTGTATTAAGTGATGCACGCAGACACACAGATCGTAGTATGAACTCGGTAGTGTATTTGTTAGTCGAACTCTAGTGTTGTTGAGTACTTGAGGAGCTGTATTGAAGGCAATAGTGTTAAGTAAAACAACACCACTGCGAGGCGATTGTCAGGTTTGTTGACCAGACAGAGAAATAATTGGATCAGCAAAATCACTGGACCTTGATCCTATTAAAAAAAACTATGCACCGACTGACAATGTAAGCTGTGCTTTCTGTTTGGTTAAAGGTGTGAAAAGACTCAATACACACATGGAATACATATGAAATTGGTGGTGCTGTAAAAATGACAGGAAGCATATCCAACTACAGAAAAGGAATACATGCAAATTTTCTGTTTGCTTGTGGTGTTTTGCTTTTGGTTGGTGTAGCCGTTTATTGATTAAAATAATCGACATAGTTTGGTTTTTAGAACTAACACAGAAAAATAACAGTTGCCAAAATGCATGGTGCCAAGTCATGGTGGTGCCAACATGAAGAATCTTTTTCTAGACTCTTCATGTTTTAGTTTTTATGTTTTTTGACACATTGTTGTGTTATATAATGCTTTTTTATTTATGCTGTCACTAGTGTTGATATTTTGCCATGTCAAACATGCATGGTATATACTTAATGATACAACTTTGATTTAACAATGTACAAACTTGGTGTACTAGGTAGTCTTAATCAGTCAGGTTCTGTAGCACATATTTTTCACTATTGACATGGGTGGCCACTGAGCATTTTCTAATCCACAGCCTTTGGACACACACACACACACACGTACGTGTGTTAAGGTGACAATTAATATTGTAGGATGAGATGTTTTTCAGAAAGCAGTTCTTGTAATCAGAAAGGCACCAGCCTAAAATATTACATAAATGTCTAGGTCAAAATTTACCTGCTCTTTAGATCGTATTCTTTTGTGAAGAAATGTTGAGGATTTGGTGGATGGATGAAATCCATCTGGTGAAATTCTCTCTGGCTCTATAGTGGACTGTAAAACACTGAGGAGGACTGGTGGAGTTTAAAAGTGGAATGTTCTCTTGGTCATATCATAAGGGCACAAGTACCAGAGGGCTGTTTTTTTGTGTGTGTTTTATTATCATATTATTAAAACCATCATTTACTTGTTTTTTACTTGCGACACCCAAAAACAAGAGATTTTGTATTTCGTCTTATCGAAGAATCAGATGTTCCCATGGAGCGCATGGTGTTGCCCACGGTTAAGAAGCTCAGTAGCGCCTCTGATCACACATTGGTTGGGATGACTTTGCTCAGATGTATACGAAATGTAGTGTGTTCATTACTCTCACCATATCATTTCAGTTGGTCTTATCCGACTCAGCGTTTATTTGTTTTAGATTAAATGAGGCTTTTCAAAATGTTGTTTTCACAGACTTATAATTATTAAAAATTTACATGTGCATTTGTTTTGGATTATGTAATGTCGCTATTGGCATCAGTGGCAATTCAGAGACACAGACAAGGTTCTATCTATACACAAAGTTCCATCGACTAGTCACATATACATTAAAGTCAATGGCAAATTAAATTAATTATTTAACCTAACACACCTGTCTGTGGACTGTTGGAGGGAACTGGAGTACCCAGAGTAAACCCACGCAGACACAGGGAGGACATGCAAACTCCACATAGAAAGGACCCAGGTTGTTCTACCATGGGATTAAACCGAAAAAAAAAAAAATCTTCTTGCTGTGAGGTAGTGGTGGTATATACAGTGTCTATGTGTGTTTATTTATTCTTACTCATTTGGGTGTGGCCAGTGGACTTTATAACACTCCCTAATGTTTTTAAATGAGTTTAACACTTTGGTTGGCAAAAGTTGCTGTGTATTCACAAATTGTGATGGGGACTTTATCCTCATCCCTTTATACATAGTATGCATTGTTTTCAACTGAGACATTTTTCAGTTTGTTTTGTTTTGTGTTTTTTTTTTTTTTCCCTTCTTCTTCTTCTCTCCCCCCACGAGATTTTTATGAGCTTTTTTGAGCCACTTTGGTTGTTGTAAACTCCAGACATATGTGATGATTGATTGTGAAATAATAGTAGATGCCTCAAATAAGGTCATAATGGGTTGAGACCCAGCAAAAAACCAGGTGTATAGTTATGACAAAGTTGCTTTGGCATTTGTAAAAAAATAATTAGTGACTCCATCCAACAGGTAGCTGGCCATTTTGAATTGTTGTGCACAACTATTTTTCAGTCCTAGACTGTTCTTTAGCGTTCCTTGAAATTTGACTTAAAACAGCTAAATGTGATAGTACGATTAGTACCGAGAAAATGTTTTCCATAATGAATATTGTAAATGTAATTAAGCTGTTCCACCCCCCCAAAACCATTTTAATAAATAGCAAATCCCCACTGTATAAGGTATTATTAGCAACAGTTCCAAATTCATCTTAATTTAAATGTATCATGAACCGATTTTAATATAGTCTATACACATTCATAGTGTATCCTATTAAATATTAAAACTTACATTAGCCTCAAGTTGGTCAAAAGCATTAACGCCAAGAAAATTTTCATGCATTTGGTTGAGTATTGGATTAAAAGTAAAGCAAACCACTTACTCTATTGTTCTGGAGGATTCAGTCCCCGTTTTCCTTTTGGTTGACCCTTGTAGCTAAACTTTTATTTTAAGACTTTAGTCTTGCACTAAGACTTATTTAAGAATATAGTGGTGTAAGTGTAAAAATAAAGGAACCTATTGCCCAGTATTCACTCCACCCAACAGGAAGTCAGCCATCTTTAAGTTTTTGATTTTTTTTTTTTTTCACAGATTATTTGTGAATTCATTTTGAAACTGAATTAGAAATTTAGCTGGAATAAAGTTCACTTGTAAATGACAAAAAAATGAGAAGGAATAGTATATACGTTTGACATGACCTTTGTTTGCGCTGTACTGCAAGGGCCCTTCTATGGTTGTTTCCAACTATATTTTCTTTTATTGTGCTTTTTATGCAGCAAGTATGCTCGGCTTTAGCCAGATAAATCTTTCTGCCGCTTTCTCCTCTCTGTGTGCTATATTTGGGGTCAGATTCTTGAGAGATCTGCTGAGGAAGCTGAAGAGCTAAATCCCCTTATTTTTATTCACATAAATACAGGTTTCATTTGATTGACAGCCTTGTCCTACCCTTTACCCATCTTAATTCCTTTACCTATTTTCTTTAACACTGCGAAAATGTACAAACTGCCCCTAATTGAGTAGAATCACCTGTACCTTATGACTTGAGTAGACTTTAATTGCACTGTAGAGTGCACCGCATGGAGATACTTTCATCACTGACCTTTATTATCATCATATCTCGTCCCCTGAACAAAGGACAAGCAGAGATTACTTGCAAAAGTCCTCTTGCATGATCAAATTAGTCGGCTCGCCTTTTATCTGTGCTTTTCTTATTCAGAGCACCGTTTGTGCATTTGGGTGCCAGTGAACAGCTGACTGCTTCTACTACAGGCCGCTCCATCCTGGGATTGAACCCAGGACGTTCTTGCTGTGAGGCCGTAAGACTGGAAGGTTGAAGTTTGTTATATAAAGTAAGTTTTGTGTAATGAGTTTGGGTCAAATGCATAGTTTAAACTTTTTCAGTAATATAAATTATTGATCAGAAATTATATTTTAGTATCTTTAATTAACAGTGAACATAGTTGATTTATATTTGTGTCACTGATTTTACTTAAAAGGAAAATGACATTAGCTAACTTTATTTAATTCACTAAACTAGTTATGTATACTAAAGAACTCACAAGAATATGTGACCATAAACTTTTGGCCATATAGTGTACATTGCTTACTGTGCAACGTCTGAACCAGACATTTTGTATATGGACTAGTAACTATTCTGAACCCTTTTCTTTAAGAAAAGAAAGATCAAATGACTGGTTGTCCACTAAAAAGTTAATCCCTCTGTAATTCCACCTCAAATCACTAGATTATATCAGAATTTTCTAAACTGGCGCTCTCAGAATTGCTTTCTACATTCTGGATATTGTGTAAGCCAGTAGTAATGGTGGGAATGATTGTTTTCACCAGTTTGGTGTATTGGATCTGCTGGTTTTACATTAGGTGATTCTTCTCTGCAAAATATAAACTTTTGTTGCAAATTACTTTCATAAACTGTCATTGTATATGAACATTATAAGCATAGTTTACAAAACTGTAAAACTTTTTATGGCTTTGTATATTGGAAGGTATATGTAAATATAAAGTTGTGTAAGGTCAGCGAATAATATCAAAAAAACGTTCATAAGTGGTCTAGCGTTGACCCTCTCCTGGTCCTCCTTTTCTGAAAAACCGATGTGTCTTTGTGACTGTAACTTTGTTTATTTCAAACTGCTTTGTAGGCAGATGACAAAATCAGCAGGCTATGTCAAGGTTGATAGAACAGTAGCATATGAGAATGATGCTGTTCAGTACTAGCAGTATGACTAGTATAAACATTAATTTTTGCTGCTCAAGTAAAGCATATTTGGGTAAAAGAATCTGTACGACTTGTTAATGTAGAAAATGTTGTTCAGTCTGTCACTTGTGCGAGTAAAATAATGCCCATCTATTGGTTAAAAAAGGTTTCCACTTTTTACACAACCCTTGAGAAAAATAGGAAAATCCAAAGCACGGCTTAAAACAGCTTTTCACCTTAGTGTTCACAAACTGCCAACCAAATTCAAATATATTGGGTGAAAATATCATGTTGCACTGGTTAAAACATATATTTAGACTTAGCATCCACTGTAATTCCAAGAAAACTATGCCTGACACCAGTTCAACAAGATGGTGGACTTATGGCCACAAAAGTGGCCACAAAATAATGTTTTTCTTTTAAATGACTTTAACACAAAAATTTGTTATTCTGTTATAAATGTAATAAATGTAAAATGTTTTAATCTGTTCATCTTAAAGCTGGGAAGGCTATTTCATGATGAAATTTCCACTATCGAAGTATCCCCTTTTTCTTGTGAGCAGTGTAGTATAGTAGAGTTACATTACAAACATTTACTTACTATGTAAAGTCTGTTAATTACATGTAGAATCTGGACTAGCAGTGTATGATGCTAAAACTAGCTGAGCAGCGGCAATGTAGTCTGTGATCAGAGGTTTCTGCCGCTCAGCCTTTCTTTGTCTCGCTCTTCTAATTGGAACTCAAGGTCAAGTGTGAGCCGTCTTGGGCTCACAGCTGTGCAGGAGTGCCAGAGTCCCAGTGAGACCTTCATTCAGTATGTGGGTATATCCTTGCATTCTGGACCTTGCACTGCTTCCTTTGCCATATGATATCTGCGCATATGTCTTACCCAAATGAATGGCAAGAATGCACTTTGGCAGACTCTGTGAAAGAAGATGAGCCATAGCTCAGATCAGTCAGTCACATATGCAAATATGTTTACTCATGGTGGCATATGCTTGTAAAACAAATATGCCCATGTGCAATAGCTTTCATGAGCTCAGTATTTCACGTAACATAAATTTTACAGAAAGGTTTTTTTAATATGGAGCGTTGTTAAAAGCTTGATTACATTTCAGAAACGTTTATTTTGCCTTTTAAGCCATTGCAGACAGTATGAACCTGAGATATTTCATGTTTTATCTGTTTTATACTTCATTTCATTTGTAAATAAACATCTATTCCTGCATTTCAGGTCTCCAACACATTTGAAAACTTAACGGTAAACCATTTATAATTTTTTTTAATTGTTACCATTTATTTTCACCACAGTTAAGACATCTTGAAGGCAGTATATGTTGCTCAATGTAATTTTCTGCATTAATGCTGCCATCACAGAAATGTTTATGACCTTTGTCTATGGCACTGACACAGCCCCATACCATGGCAGAGCCTGAGTTTTGGACTTGTTGCTGATTAGTCTGGATGGTCTTTTTCATCTTTGATCCGGAGCACATGGCATCCATTTTTTCCTGGAATACTGATTAATCTGAGCAAAATACAGGTTTCCACTGTGTGATGATCCATTCTAGATGCCTCAGAGCCCAGATAAGTTGATGCTGCTTCTGGACATGGTTTACATAAGGCTTCCTTTTTGTTGCTGGTGGCATTTGATAATGTAATTAACTCTATTGTACTGCTTGATAAATGTTTGCTGAAGTAATTCCTTGCCCATGGGGTTATATCAGCTATTGTTCATTGGCGGTTCTTAATTGTAGTGCCTTCTGAGGGATACAGTTCATGAGTGTTCAGCTTAAGCTTGCGCCCTTGGCCTTTATGTACTTAAAATTCTTCTGACTTCTTTAATTGTTTAATGAGACTATGCACTATAGAGGGAGAAATATGCAAAGCCATTTCGATCTTTATTTGAGCTACATTGCTTTAAAGCATTTTAATAATATTCTCATGTGTCTCAAGATTCTCTGGTCATCTTTGCTTCTTAAAGACTCAGCCTTTACTGGATGCTGTTTATGTACAAAATCATGATTACACCTGTTGACATCACTTCACATTATTTATTTAGTTTTTTTTCAATTCATTACTAGCTCTAAATTGCCCCTTGACTATTTTGAAATGTGCTTCAGGCCTCAAATGTTGGAAAGGATGTTTAACAAATGAAATGACATTCACCAAACATGACATGTCTCAGGTTCTTGCCATCTGCAATGAAAAAAATCAAAGCAAATGTTAAAAAAAACACTGTTTATTTTGTATGCGTTTTCCAGCTTTTTCAGATTTGGAATTGTAGTATCAGTTTTTTGATACTACTTAGTGGTTATCTGTAGTTTGTTTATTTTCAGTTTTAAACTACCTTAGATATAAGTTTGGCTTGCAATGTTAAAATACTTGAGTAGTGAGTTTTTTGCAATAAAAAGTTCAGTACTGTAGTGTGTTCATTATACTGTTATACTATGTGTGCTATGTTAATTGTATTTGTTTCCCAGTTATTTTATTTTAGTAAGCGTGCGTGCGTGTGTGTGCGTGTGCGTGTGCGTTTGTGTGTGTGTGCTTGCATGTTTGTACGCTAATAGACTACTTTAATATATTGTATATACAGTACCAACTCGGCCTTTCCTTCAAGGGCATGTCCTTTATGACAATTTGCATGACCTTATAAACTGTGGTAAAAAATAAACGCTCACTAAATGCACCTAAAGTGACAGACTTTGATTCATTCTGGTGTAGTTAATTATCTTTACATGACATGGGCAGAAATTGTTCTGAGTAGTAAGACATTTTCTTTTTACGAAGCTGTCACTGAATGTTCTCTTAGCATCTCTTTGTTGTTAGTCAACCAGCACAGTATCAGATGCATGTTTTAATGCTGAAAACAGTTTTGCAGTATTTTCTCCACTATTTATGAATATCAGTCACAATTGTGTATAGTAAGACACTTCTGTTGATATGTTCTGAGTGGAGATGTACTTGGACGGATTTCTAAAAATAATTATACTAATAATAATTTGGTGCCCTTTTTATAGCACAGTCACTTCACAAAGATAATTGCCATGGTCAGCCTGTCTCAAATGACTATTTGTAATCCTGGCATTTGTTTTTGATCCAGCTTTTCTGTTAAGTTAAAATAATAATGTCGTGTGGTGGCTACACTGTCATTTATGTGAGGCTTTTTGTAATATTATGAGGATTTAAGATACCATTTCAAATCTTCCACTGTAAATGCAGAAGAGATGAGACTGAAGCCTTGACTTGTTGAGTAACGAGTGTTTAACAAGAAGGCATTTACAACTGCTGTCCCCTGAGGAAGGATACCTTTTATCCATTGGGCTAAAACTGGAGTCCAGGATTTCCATTACAGTGTAAGGCTCAACCGTTGATTGCTGCTCCTAAGTGCCTTCATCTGACCTTTTTCCAATGCAAAAAGAAAAAATAAAAGTAAAATAAAACAAACAAAATACAGATTGCACTTTTATACGCATGTGGTAGAGAAGCTGCTGTGAAACTACAGGTTTGAAGTAGAAAAATTTGTAATCTTCAAGGATGTGGAATTTGTTTTCTTGGCAATGACTGGCCTTTAGTGTTGTTGCTTTAGTAGATGTGTTTTTATCTGCTCACTTATTTTATGAACACTGTTAATCTATGTCTGTGTTTTTAACCTGTGCAGTGTGTGTGGTGGTGTCATTTAGGAGACAGGCTCACTTTGGACTTTGTACTGTGGAAGTCAAACGCCTCTTAAGTCGTTATGATGAATGCTTGTCCCCTTTCTGCCAGGCAGCCACCCAGCACTGGTTAGTAGCTGTAAATCTGGCCAGTTAACAGAGCTCTAACCAGTGACTGACAGGCAGGACTTAGGTCTGGTGTGAGGACTGGATGCAACTGTTGCCCTGTTTCAGAGCCTCTCAACAATGTGCTGAGTGCATGGAGTGGCCCACACAACCATTAATCATGGCCTTGGTTTGTGTGTATGTGGGCATGTGTGTGAGAGCAAGAGGTGGGAGTTTTAGAGGGTGATGGGAGGTCCGGATGTGCTGATATGAAGGTAGAGAGATATATACTTGCTGCAAGGTTAAATCTGAAGAACTTTCCACTGAAGGTCCCAATCCTTGTTGCTTTGAATATCTTATTGGATACTGTCACCTCTTTTGTAGTGCCTACAACAGTTTTATTGTGCTGCTGAAGTCTTAATTCACTGTCAGTTTTACTCATTGGACAATGTGTTTCATTTATGGAAATATGAATGTATGATGTTTCAGAATTCTAAGATGTAAATTGTGTAGTTTTTCTTAAAAAAACAACAACACAGGACCAGCATTGAGCATATACATATTTGGATAGTGGATCATTCTCAGCAGTGTAGTGGCACTGAAGTGGTGGTGTCTTCTTGTGTGCTGTATTGGTATGAGTGTCTCTGACTCAGCAATGCCGCTGGGTTTTTAAACACCTCAGTGATGCTGCTGGACTGAATAGTTTACCAACCAAAAATGTCCAGCCACCAGCAATGCCGTGAGCACTGATTAAGGTTTAGTGGGCGACTAACACAAACTGCAAAAACAGAGGTCTCTGCTTTCACGTCTTTCAGGTGGGGCAATATGGTAAGAATGTCTAATAGAGTGGACAGTAAGTGAACATTGTTTACATACACCAGCAGCACTGCTATATCTGATCCTGATGCCAGAACATTCACTTAGATTCAGTGGTATTTAAATGCAATACAGTGATGGCTGAAATATGGCTGGTAAAATAATTATGCCTAGATTTTTCATGAAAAGGGCGTGAATGGTATGCAGATTCCTTCAAGGTACCCACTACCTCTTTTCTAATCCCATTATCACAAAGAATGATCTTGATCAAATGAAACTACTTAATTGCTTTCTGAATTAATATCACAATGTAAATATAAATTATCCTTTTAATTAGTTTAAGATGGGGCAATAAATAAAGGTTCACAGTATCTGTAAAATGCTTTTGAACAGTATTGAAGGCCTTGCGAATATTATTTTACTTGTAAATACAGTGCTATTGTGTACATGCTATGTATTTGTGCTAACATTTACTTCGATGCAGCCTGGTCCATTTTGGCACTACCTGTTAAAGCTTCTCAAAATGACCTTCTCAAGGATTGTGCTTTGGTGAAGCATTGGAATCATTTGTTATATTGTAAATTGCAAATGTAATCCATAGTCTGCATTTTTACAATTCTAGATTAGGTACCATCAGGCCACTGTGGTTTTAATTGTAGTTGAAATATTTGCAATGTCCAGTTAGCAGAACAGTTCTGTGTAAGTTTCTGAGCTGTAGCTGCTTACTGGTTATTCTGATGCATGACATACATTACAGGACATTGTGGATGGTGAATAATAAGACCATTGCATGTGCTATGGTTTGTGTAGGGTTGCTCATTTAGGTTCAAGACATTACTTAGACATTTTACTGATACTCTCACAACGTACAGCACGATTTTATACCCGTCCACCAATACAGGGACCCAGTTTTCTTGCAGTGCCTTATAGTTAGTTCAGCTATCACATGCAAACAAAACTGGGTTTGAGTGAGGTGAAGCCAGTCAGGATTCATCCCCCAGTGTTGCAGCAGCGATCCATGCCCTGCCCAGTCTAGAATATGCTTACGCCTGCACGCCAAGGTCTCCGGTGATAGGCGCTGAAACCCTGACCAGGAAAAAGTGGCGTTGGTATATGGGGGGGAAAAAAACCCCACAATTTCTAAAAATACAAATCTTTGTCAGCAGAAACACATTAAATCTATGATGCAGCACTGCATCACTTAAGAGATGTAGAGTGCGTAAAGGTTGTGTTCTGAATCTAGGTTCAAAAAAAGGCTAATCCTGAACAGATGGGGAATGGAGCGGAGTTGAAGTTTGCAGAAATAAGGGCTAATATTAGTATTGCAGAGGCAGTGGCTTGTGTGATGTTCAGCTCTTAAGCCTAGGGCAACCTAGTGTGAATCCCAGACTGCCTTTATGGGCAGGGCTAATAAACCTCACTCTGCACACAGACATTGCGCACAGCTGCTTGTTATTTCATGCACCATAAGGGCCCTGTGAATATAGACAATCGAATCCACACATCTAGATCTTGTTTCTACGTTCAAGTCCACATACTGAGTCTAACTAGCCTAAAACAATGCCAGCATCATGTCACTACTTAAAGGACGTGCTTCATTAGTTATTTGTACACACATGAATCAATCCGGCTCTTCTTTCACCTGAAGCTTTGACTCTCCTGAATTTTAGTGACATAAAGACATAAATGATTACCATATTGCTTTGTTGATGATTCAGTAGTTTAGACCTGGGTGGATTACTGTAAGGTAATTTATGGTTGTGTGTGTGTGTGTGTGTGTGTGTGTGTGTGTGTGTGTGTGTGTGTGTGTGTGTGTGTGTGTGTGTGTG
>JAUZST010013616.1:0-10948 GCA_034779995.1 Parotocinclus haroldoi
TGTGTGTGTGTGTGTGTGTGTGTGTGTGTGTGTGTGTGTGTGTGTGTGTGTGTGTGTGTGTGTGTGTGTTTACAGTATATAAACCCTTATTTTGTGTATACGGTTAACTCGTTCATTTTCTATACCTACTTACCGCCATTGCAGGGCATATGCACACACTCACCAACACTGTTACACTGTACAGATACCAGTTGGCCTGATATATTTTAATATATGTCTTTAAAATTTATGGGGAAATTGGATAACCCAAAATAAAATCCTAGACCCTCACAGCCACAGGGAGAACATACAAACTGAAGAAATACCACTGCATCCTGTGTGTAATGTCGTAAGTCCAAAATGTTCTGTTACCTGAGATCCGAACTGCGATTATGTTTCCATCTGTGAGGAGAGTTGAAACGTCCTGTTATTGTGTGATAGCCAACATACTGTATATGATGATTATATACCATGATCATTGTTCGCACTGTATTTATGCAAACATTCAGATTCTGTAGCATTTCTTTCTTTCATTTGGTTGACATAAACAATAAGGTCTATCTAAATGGTAATTGTTGTTACCTTTGTCAAAAGCTTTTTGGAACTGACTTCCTTTTGTGACCCCACAGCCCATGGTTTTTCCTAAGATGCACAAATGCATGACAATAATATTGTTAATTAATTGATTAATTGATTCATTAATTACATTTCATAGCCATTTAATCCAAATCAGGGTCACTGTGAGCTAAGGCCTAACCTGGAGTACAGGGCAGGGCACCAACAGACACACACTGACAAATCTAAGTTCACTTTAGAGACACCAACTGACCTAAACGCATATAGTGCAAACAAGCAAATTCCATACAGGTGGAGTCTGGACTATGTTATCTGGGGCTGAGGTGACAGTACTAGCTACTTGTATCCTCATGTCACCCATTTTAAAATCATTATCATTAATCATCAATTAGAAAACATCAAAACATCAAATATTTGCTAGATAAATACGTTATATAGCTACATGTTTTGAACACAGATGAATTGCGTTAAACAATATGGGTTTTAATGGGTTTGTTCTGGGAAGGCTTTTAGATTTTGGTGCATGGCCATGAGTTGGGTGTTGTTTGTGTACTAATCACAAAGCCTTAACTACTTACACATGTAGGGCAGTGTATAAAAGAGTTGGGATTGCAGTTGTTTACTACTCCTGCTGCACCTTTTGTAGAAGTGTGTCTGTAAGTGCGAGACATTATTTTGAAAAGAAAAGGAGAAACCATTGAATGTTAATGAATTCTGAAAAGAAAGAAAGCAACAGTGATTGGTATTGTGTTCTAAATAAAGTATATGGTCTAGAAGATTGAGAAAGTAAAACCCAAAAGATAAAGGACCAAAGTAGGAGGAAGCAGATCGCAACTAAAAGAAAATAATTTGATTGTAATTGAAGATAACAACGGTTAGGAAGTGAAACAGGAAGAGAATAAAAGTGAGTGATTTGGTTAAAGTGTCAAACGGTGGAAGGTAAAATACTGGTGGATGGTGTACACTGATATTTTAGGACAATAATATGAAAGTTGAGAACTCCAGAGAACAAATTAAAGAACAATTCATTTAAGTGTCTCCTGGAGGAAAGGACCACGTTTATGTTGTGTTTGAAGAAAGAAGATAAAATATAGCGATGAGATTAGGAAAATATTCACATCCAAAGTTTCTGAATGCCATCTCATTATCGGGACTTTGGTGGCCTAGTGGTTAAGGTATTGGACTATGAACCACAAGGTTCAGGGTTCAAAAGGGTTCCTGAGCAGACCCTTAACCCACAATTGCTTGGATTGTAAGACTGTATGAAATGTAAGTCGCTCTGGATATGGGTGTCTGCTAGATCTTGACCTTGAGAAAGCACATGCCCTTTCAACCCATGAACATTTGGAATACTCCCCACCCAATGCACATATAAATACAAAAATGCACACTTTGTTTCCCCTCATGTATGTATGAAGATCGATAAACACAGCATAATTTACTACTATTTTAAGGAAAGTCCTTCTTCCCTGAAGTTCTCTACTTGACATTCACATGTAGTTATAAACAATCTGGATACTGGAGAACCTGGGAATTCTGGTACATGTGGTCCTTGTGTCTCTAGCTGTCTACCACCCTGCCTGGTCAGAGGCATTGTTGTGATGCTGGCTTGAACTGTATTCTTAGAATTTCTTCTACAGAAGAAGTAGCACTGTGCTATGCACCCCCTAACAGAACAGGCTTTTTCAATTAATGGAAACCTGTTAAGGTGTCATGAGAGTGCTGGTAGACTGCATGCCACCAAAACATATTTGACCCGCTGGAGCAACTCTACCAGTCCTCTGAAGGTGCAGATAAAATTTGTTGTTCCAGTACACCCCACAGTTGCTTGACTGGATTGTGAACTGGGGGAATTTGGTGTATCATGTACCTCATTCACATAAATTGTGTGTAGTCACAATTTTTTTGCTCATTGATTGTAGTCTATTTACTTATCATGCTTGTCTAAAGGGTATCTGTGGGCTTGAGTAGATTTCTGGCACTATAACCTCTGGAAGCTATGCAGGTCAAAGTAAAATGTCATGGGGCAGTAATCAGATCAAGGTGCATTTTAATCCCAGTGCATTTGTGACCTGGCCAGCATGTCAGTTCTTAATCTGTAATAGTGAAATCTCTGACCATACCTTTGGGCATACTAGTACCCATGCTTTGGGTTTTAACTTACGGCCACAGTGCATTAAGAGGGAAACTCGTGGTCTGTCACCACGTGAGACATTAGATTCTCTGGCAACAGATATTCAGATAGCTATGCATTCAAAGACAGTACGTTTTGTATCTGGAGTAAAGAAACTACTTCATCAGTTAGTTAAGAGATCCAGGTATTTGAACCAGGTAATCAGTCAGAACACACAATGATACATAGTCACAAAGATACAAAAGGGAGAACAATGGACACTTGTTTTAGAAGTCACTTCCATTGAAAGCTTTTAAAACTATCATGAAAGCATATCTAGTTCTCAACACATATTTCTGCTGATCATTTATATTAGTCCATATAACAAGAGCATTTAAATTCATAAACCATTCTGCAGGTTAACTCACCTGTTGGATGTTTCTCCTTAATAAGAAAATTCTCCAAAAGGTGATGCAGTTACTCCCTGGACTTGCAAAGCATTGGTTCTGTTGATCATACCCCATTGATCCGTGAGGCCTCTAATCCAAAGAACGCTACCAAACCTGAGCTGGTGGACGACTGATGTCACCCTCATGTCCTTTATCACTGACCATTTTCCTTTTCCCCAAACCAGTGCGTATATCAATAGAGTGACAACCACAATGACCTCTGCTTCATCCGCAATTGTAACAGCCTGCTTGAACAACAAAACAAGCTCCAAGAGGATTAGGATAATAGCTTGATGCGACTTGACTGAGCTTTGTATAGGAAATGGCACTCTGTTAAAGGGCAACCTTTAGCACTAATACAGACTTATGTCACTAGGTAAGTGGGTTGTTGATATTTAGTTTAAGGAGGGCGCCCGTGCCATGCTTAGTCTTGTGTAGTGTTGTAAATGTAGTTTTATTTATTTATTTTAAAATATGAGCTACTTTAGTCAAGTCCTGTTAACCTAACATATTCCCATTTGAACGCGAGGGAAAATACCACAAGTGACATGTTCAGTAGGATGTTGTATCTCCTGGATCTTCTCAAGATCATTATTTTGTTGTGCGTATTTGATGCCATTGTAACTTTCTGTGAGAACTGTATGTGTGTTCATTTAATTTACACTATTAGTGTTATAATTATATTTGATCAGACTGTATTACCAGGACTTACCCTAATCACAAAAGTTAGGGCACTGTTCATTTTTGTAAGCAGTATATATTCGGACAGTCAAATTTACTGGCCATCTCCTACAGAATTGTCATTTAAGACATGCAATGCACACTTTTACCAGCAGATGGTGTATGGTCTAGGGGATTCCAGTGGGGTTCAGTGTTAACTGAGTAGAGAGTTAATTAATTATCTTAAAGCGCACAATTTAAATAAAGCAATTTATTTAAGTAAATTATCCCCTCTAACATCAACAACCCTGGTTCCAGCCTGCCCCAGCCCCCACCTCAAATGGTCAGACTCCATGGGCATTACATCAGCTATAGTTAATTACTGATGTCATTCGTTGCTATGCACATTTGTCAACACCCCTAACCTTTCCAATAAAGTGAACACCACAGACCTTCCACTGACCACCTATTGTTTGGGTGATGGATTACACTCAGAACAGTAGTCACAATAACATATCAGTGAGGTTAAAATTTGTGTTTCAGCCATAAGCAGCAAGACAGCAAAACTCGGCATCCCCAAGTTAACAGTGTATGAGAATAGTAATTTATTATCATGTAAATATAAGGCACTATGCAAGCAAGTGTCAAAATAAACTCTCTAACAAAATGACCTTAATTAGTTAAAGCATGTCAAATAAAACATTTACAACATTTAGAAGACACCCATCCAGAGCGACTTACAGAAGTACTTTGTATTCTTCCTATCAGACAAAGCTCAATGTATGACAAATAAGCAATAGATCTAGAACACATTCCAACCAGAACCTTATAGGATCTGATGCGGGTAAATCAACAAAACACAGAAGCAAAGGTATCTTTAAAAACAAGCTGCTACTATAGTCTGCCCAGTACAATTATTAACTGTGGTTTATTAACGAACTAAAATGGCTTAAAATGGATTTAACGTGGAACAACCTCTTGGTGAATAACCCGCCTTGAGTTGGATGTCATAACTATATTTGGTTAAGGCTCCAGTTGGCGCTGTCATCGCATGTCTGTAAATAGACAGAACGGGGACAATGGTGATTATTACTGATGAATAAAAACTAGGATTAAAGTCTTTTATTCTAGTCTTGTGTAAGCGAAGCGAGAGGGTCACGAGATGGTATGAGGAAACTGTGGAAACTTTCAGTTCCTTGTCTTGCTTCTCAAAATGATACAGCTAGGATAGTAATAACTGGTCATGATCACTGATTCATGTTAAATAATTTACGTTTTAAGTCACACTTAGAACATTAGGTATGTAAATTTCCTACCACTAATAACAAGTCACCAGTAAACATTTCAGACTATTTATACAATCTGGTGTTAAGAAATGGGGAAGTGGGGCGTTCTCTTACCTCTCTAACCACGGTTCTGTACTCATCTGGAGTGGCTGCACTCATCACTGTGGTGTAAACTGTAATCCTGGACATTGGGTATAATTTATATCAGAGACCATAATAAGCATGGTATATATGTTTCAGAAATCCAAAATGATGGGGGTGTAAAAAAGAGGAAGTGGAATAAATCTGTTTATCTTATGCCATATTTTGGTTTCTGACACAGGGGAAGTAAAGTGTACATAGTGTACCATTTTCTGATAGTAGCTCCAACTCAAGACTTAAGACTCGAACTGGTGTCTTAAACACTGCCTGAACTCAATCAATCAATCAATAATATTTAATACTCCTCACCTGTTACACACCGGAACCAATGATAAAACCTGGAGAGAAATTAATAGTACAATTTAAAATACAAAATTCAATTTAATCACATATCTGCTATAAACTACGTGCGTGTTCAAATAAAAAGAACAAATGCTAATTGAATGCTAATTCTGATGTGCTGTGGTATCAGAAAGAATAGCAGAAACAGGTGGCCTGTTTGTTTAAACAAGGCACTTATTGTTCCCTGATGACATAAAGTACCAAGAAGATGAAGAGTGAGTTTCAAATTGCTCTTTGCTTTGGTCTTCAGAGGGAAGCTAGGTGTGCTACAGTGTGTCTTCAGGTTGTCATACTATCAATATAAATCCATCCTAAATTGCCACTTCAATTTTTTAATTGATCTTTCTAATTTTTCTTCAGTTATTTGCTCCACTTATCCTTGTTTAATAGTCCTGCCCTTGACAGGGCACCAGAAACCATTTAACCACATTCCGGGACCTTCTGGTCAACGGTTTTTCTATTTAGTCGAATCCATTTTAAAGCATACTGAAAATAAACACACAATAGTCATAAAAATTGGGGGATATTTCATTATGGGAGATTTCATTTTAAACTATCCCCTCATTTTTGTGAGCAGTATATAAAAGCATGGTGACTAATGTTTTTATAAGGTCTCAGAACTTTTCACAACTTTGTCATATTTAGGTTTGTTCTCCTCACGTGTTGTGTTGGCAAAGCATGTCACTTGACTAGCATCCCCATTATTGATAATGAATACACTGAATTTAGCTGTTTACCTGGAAAAGAGTATGTTTGTTGATGTTATATTGGCCTGTCGTGTTCATTGCCTTCATAGCCACTTCTCTAAACCAGAAAAGAAAGCGTAAGGCAAATATAACAGAGTTAAAACTTTGAATAAGAATGAGTTTATTTATTCTTAAAGGAAGCAGGACCCAAACCTTCTGGTATCACGTTTTGGTGTAGGGAGCCAGTGGTCGTAGTTTGTCTCAACCCTGTACCAACTACAGCAACAGTTAGGAGGCAACAGTAACGTTTCTGTCAATATAGTCCTAACAATTCTAAAAAGCTCTGCTCACTGACAGACTTACTTCCAGTGTATAGACCAATGGTAACAGGAAGAAGTTTGTGAACCTTCTGGCATTGGCTCTTTCTGCGGTTCTCTGGCCTACTTTGGGTGGAACTACCCACTTGCATCAATACATTTGGTCCAATCAATCCTATGTGCTGACAAAGTATTTACCTTGAAGGAGGACCTAAAAAAGATCCTCTGGCGCTAAAGCTCCTATTAGTACTCCTTTCTTTACCCTTTGTTTCACATAATGTGGCCACATGCCTGTAGTTGAAATGCTACTTACTATCCTTGAAGAGGATCCAGAGGCCAAATGTCTGCTGAACTTCCCCTGTCCCTGGTGATGACCACACCCTCCCCTGGACGTACACCACCGACAATGTAGTACACGTCTGTGATGAGGGGCACTGTGGACAACCTCATCACTGCATCCTGGAAGTCTGAGGCTTCCTCAAGGGTCTAAACACATATGGGTTTATTTAACACAGATGAAGGCTGTATAAAAAGGGAAAATCCTCAGTGTAAATGCTAACAGAGCTCTGAGGGACAGACAATACCCACTACTAACTACTAACTGAACCGATGCGTCATCTTATTAGTTAGTGCTTATCATTAGTGTCTGACGATGTTAACGGCTCCGGTATTATCCTGAATGTTTTACCTCTCTCAGTAGCCAGCTAACAGGAGACCTCTTTAACAGCAATGCTGAAATGACATTATCCCACCAATGACCTTTACCTGTAAGGACACAAGCCAGTCAGAATCACTGGAGAATGAATGCTAAAAAATGAGTGAGGAGGTTTGAAGGTGCACTTACTTCGTTGATCCCCAGACACGGTGAACTTGTTTTCACTTTGTCCAGTCCATAGCCCAACATAACCAGCAAAGGACGTTCCCCTGTAAGTCACCTAGACAAGGCGAACCACGTTTTTGATTTCCACACTCCACACATGCAATTCACATCCAACATGTACACATGATTTGGATAAAAATCTAGTAAAGTTTTGAATTTGAAGTATACAGTTTTATTAATACATAGCAGCAATGTGTTTTGTCATGCAATGGAAATGAGTCTTTAACGTGATTCGTGTGAAGCAGGAGGTCTCAAATGCTGTAAGGTCTTACTTCTCCGTTTTTCACGAATAGGATATCAATCGTTAGCTTTTTGAGCACGCTGTGGGGGTAATCCAAGTTTCGGCCATGATATATATTTCCCTTAGTGTCCTGCGCCACAATGCTGCTACAGAATCTGAAATATACAGGCATATCCAACATGCAAACCGATGCAATAGAAACAAAACACACGGCCCAACTTTAGCCCACAACATTGGTGACCTGGGTTTGAGTCCATTGTTGCTGTCCACAGACATGCTGTCATTTGGCTGTTTTTGAAGAAGGGGGCAATGGGGGAGCCCTGTCTTAAGAACATGGGGATTAGGTTGTGGACAATCCACGATTGACTGCGTGTGAGGGAGGCAGCACCAGAGACCTTGTTGGTAATGCAATAAAATGGTCTCCCTTCTAGGTGATGCTTACACGTGCACCCTGTGTAGCACCAAAGCCCTGACCAGAAAAAAAGCTGGTTAAAAACATGAAACAAATAAGCGTCACAACTGAGCAATTCCTAAACAGGACAGTCCTGACGAGTACATAAACATAACTGGCATTATGCGTGTGTCATGGATGTAGATGCCATAGATATACATACGCAGACACTTCATAGGCAAAGTTGAGGATGATGATGTCAGAGATGTCGGATCCATAAATATCAGCCAAGCCTCTGATCTCAGCAGCATAGGGCTGTGGGACATACTTCTTCAGAGCTCTCACTATAGGCTTGACAGCCTGGTGAACCCACTTTGGTACAGTGGAGCTGTGAAAAGAAATAGGACACACGGATGAAGTGAAATTAGTAACACACAGTTAAAAGGATAGTTTGGAAAGTTCTTTTCTATTTATGCAAATGTTAAGCTGACACGAAACTCATTTGTTTTCCTACTGCAGAACTCCAGTAGTAAAAAAGCGCGGTGCATAACTACACTGCTCACAAAAATGAGGAGATGTTTCATTCCGTTTCTGTAAGCAGTATATTTTGCTCACTTCATATCAGCAGTGCTTGTCTTACTCGATCACTTGAGCCGCGGCTTGTTGTAAGAAGTCTTTATCGAAGTGATCCTTTAATGGAGCCCATCTCTGCTCAGCAGGTCCATCCAGATTGATCTTCACAATCGGAGGAGAAAAGTTTCCCCCGCAGATCGTTCCACCAACCAGCAAGCACAAAATCCAGCGCTCCATCTTCGGAATCTGCGTGAAGTCTGTCGGAAATCTGCAGCCGTCTGAGCTTCAAATGATCACCAACTGCAAATACTGTTATAAACAGCAGAACTGAGTGGCATACCGACTCTCTCTGCGTGTGTGTGTGTGTGTGTGTGTGTGTGTGTGTGTGTGTGTGTGAGAGAGAGAGAGAGAGAGAGAGACAGACAGACAGACAGACAGAAAAACAGAAAATAATGGATTGATCCTCCGTTATAAAGACGTAGCGAGAGTAAACCTTCCGTATTGCCTGGTGTGTGTGTGTGTGTGTGTGTGTGTGTGTGTGTGTGTGTGTGTGTGTGTGTGTGTGTTTTATTATTACATATGATATTGAGTTAGTATTCTGGATGTTCTACAGTATCAACTCAATAAACAGAATTTTATAATAAAGACTCTCGTTCTTTTGCTCATTAAAGTATTTCCGGAGCATTATAATAAAATGGATGCTTATTTATTTTAGGACCAACAGCCTGGTGACAGAATCAATTACAGTCGAATCCGGTTAATTGGACCACCGGTTAATGGGACCAGCTGCAAATTCTGACCGAACCTTAAAGTACCGAAACAAATCCTATTAAGTACATGTAATTTTATTCGCTTATTTGGACCAAAATCCTTTAATTGGACCAAAGAACGTGAGAGCAAATAAGAAAAATAAGCCACAAGTCGCCATTTAGAGCGGATACAAAGCGGGTCAGATTTTTGGGATCCCCGGGAGAATGTATGCTTTTATCAAAGGTCAGGAAATCCGAAAAGTTGTGTTGACCAGTGGTGGAGTGAACACGCGAACCACTTTCTTTCCCACAACAAAGCACCCAGTAGCCAGCAGCGTGGTTATTTAGGTGGAGGTACTGACATGGTCTTTGCAATCTGTTCTACTCTGTGAATACAAGTGAGTACAATCTGGGGACTGTGAAGGCCAGCAAAGGAAGTAAGATTCACTGTCATGTTCCTGGAACTACTCAATGACTATATGTGGCACATTGCGTTGTCCTGATGACAGTGTCCTTCTGCCATAGTGTAAACAGCTACAATGCCCTACTGTCCAAACGTCATTCAACAGGTAGCCTACCAGAGGACCATTACTCCACCTCCACCCGCCTGAACTACTGACACCTGACAGGAAGGGTTCATCAGTTCATTCTGCTTCCACCAAATTCAGACCCTAAATCTAATACAGTTGCATAAGAGTAACCAATATTTATTATGATTAGTTAAATACACTGCTCACAAAAACTACTTAAAAAAGGACTACTTATAGTACTGGGTCCTACACAGGGGTACAGCTTTACCCATCTGCTTGCCAAACACTAGTGTTAAACACTAAATAGATGTAATTTAATACTACAATTACTCAGTCATGGATGATAAATCTAGAAGTATAAACACCAAATAATATATTTATTGCATCACTTTCGTTTAGGCTCCGGAAATGTTGATTCTCTGGCCGTTTTGGAGAGTTTATTTGCGATAACGCTGTACCAAATATGCCCTGGCTGCAGGTCGGTTCTGGGTGTGTATTGGTAGAAATATTAAGTTAAAGTCATCACCGTCATATCACATCGCTACGTGGATCGAGGGAAAAGGTAGTTAAGTAACTGTGTCATCAGTTATTTGTTAACAAGCAGAGAGACCTAATCTAATCAAAAGTAAAACTTTTGATTTTTTCCCACTTGGTAGGAAACCGTGCCACCAAGTGTCTGAACAGGGTAATGCATGCAAGTTATGCAAGCATGAAACGGTAATATAAAGGAAAAATACACACTTGAGAATGAAATATCACATAGCGTAGAGTCAGATTAGTTTCTATATCTAACATTACATTAAATAAATGCAATATTATACATTTTATTTTGTACAATTTCCTGAAAACGCTCTGAAAGAGTGCGTTTTTGACGTCGGAGGAACTACGCACGCGCATTGTAGGCGTAACCCGCACAGATGTTGACTTTTGGCTTGAATGTCGGTTTGTTTGCAGGTTTGTGTTGCAGGTATTTGTTATGCACGTTTGTTTTGTCCGTCTCTCTTTTCTATTTCTGTACTCTTAAACAGCAGTAGC
>JAUZST010013617.1:0-10947 GCA_034779995.1 Parotocinclus haroldoi
AGAACTTGTTTTTTACAGTATTAAGCTTCGCATGCTGAGTATCTATACATTGTGTTGTAGATCGTTTCGAAAAACGTGGTTGCAAATTAATATTTCAACGAACTAAGTTGGTAAGCAACAGTAGTTCTTGTTTGTACGTTCGCTATTCATGTACATCACACAATAAAGGTTTAATAAACATTTAATATGTTACATAAATTGTAGCACGTCCCGTGTAGGGCATGTTCGTTTAAGCGGACCAGCCGGTTATTAGGACCACAACGATAAAACGCGTCCCAATGTGGTCCCATTAACCGGAATCGACTGTATATAGTAGCCATTTCAACCAAGCAATAAGTGAGATCTGTTAGAATAAGGGCACTGACCTGGCAGCCATGGCTTGGTGCTTTCGTGACATGACCACTGGAAATGTGATAACTGCTAAAATACAACCATGAGCAGATTATTAAGTGCATGTAAATGCAGTCCGTGGTTACAAACGCTTATATTAGTAAACTGGTAAATGATATAATAAGCCTTACATCTATAAATAAACGAGCCGATTCTGTGTGTTAAAAGCTGCCGTTTATCTATGTTTCAACAAATATTAATGTCTGATTTGAGCCTTTCTGTGTCAGTTATATCTGTTATTAGTGGAAGAGTCATGCTTTTGAAGCTAATCCACTCACAAAAGCAGAGAAAAACTAAGAATCAATAGCTATTTTAGTGCCTGTGGTGCCGCTGCATTTTGAGTTTGAGAATTTCTGTTCGTCTTCCCCGTCTTGATGACTTTCTGTTTGCGGCACCATCACGCTGTGTTGCGCTGAATGGAGTGAGAAAGCTAGAAACCCATTAACTTGAAGGCAAGAAACCGTCACCCCCCCAGTGACCTGCCCAGGGTGTTGTGTGGCACTGTTGCCAGAGAGACCTGTTGTTCTAGCCAGATTGAGTCTAAAACTTGTCACTATTTTGTCAAAATTCATTTGTCACTCGCGAGAGTATGCAGTTTAAGCAACATTAAATATTAAGTTACATGACAAAGTACAAAAACAGTACTGAATAGTACTGAATAACAGTGTGAGTACATTTAGTCCTATGCATCATAAAATGTTGAGTGGGCTTTCTGTGGTTTTTCACACTCTGTGACCTACCTATGAGTTGTCATGCATATTCTTACACGACTTAATGTTCTGTTCTTTTTTTTTTTTTCCCCCCTTCTATTTTTGCAAGTAGTCTGCAGTCCATCAAGATTTTAGTGCTTACCTAGAGGGTTGCAGAAGTAATCATATACCTGATCTTTAATGCTGGCGTGGTCCCTCGCCAAAATAGGGTAGAACTTTTTCTGTCGTCACATGACGTTTTTCTTTATTTTTTGTAGAACGATTAATGTTCTTTGAGCCAAAATGTACGATCTCCCCTTCCATAAATCAATGCATGTCTCCTTGGTCCCAGGTACTATTGTGCACCCCCGAGACCTGTTTCACCAATTGCATCATATCTCAATTACCTCATATACATGTACTTAATAACCTATAGTTGCAGAAAATCTGATTTTTTTACACTTGAGTATTCAGCTACTGGGAACCCTCTGGATAATAATAATTATATATAATAATAATTTGGTTTCTGCTTATTGGCAATAAGAGAATAATCTCACAGAATGTGATACCAAATTTGAATATTAAATTCCTGAGCATCAGAGTTTCCCCAGCATGTTTGTTAGCCATTTCACTGTGTTTTCCGTGGAAGGTTTAATTGGGTTTAAAAACGCCAGTTTGGGTGGGCAAAAAACCCCTAAAGTCTTTATAATAAGTGGATAAGGCAAACGTGTCCGGTTTCAAAGATGCACTTCTTGTTTCTTCAATTTAATCATTGCTCAGATTGCTTGATTCTGCATGCTGCTTATTTTGCTTATTCGTTTGTTCGGTTTAGCGTTTGTGTTTAGATTTTGGTGTTATCACATAAAAGACAATCTCTCTTTTAGTGGCCAAGTTAAATATTTGTACAATATTATTTGTATTCTGGGGATGCTGAATCACATTGTAAGAACATCAATATAAAAGACCTCCAAAGGTAGCCTGCCGCACTCTTGAGCATGTTCTCATTTTAGAGCAGCAGTTTGGACTACTAGAAAATGTGACTTTCCTTTATGCTGTCAGTTAATGTATTACCTTAGGACAGCTGCTGAGAAATCATTTCACATGTGAATTATTCTCTCTTGCTCTCTTTGAACGTGTGTGCTCGTGGTGTGTGTGTGTGTGTGTGTGTGTGTGTGTGTGTGTGTGTGTGTGTGTGTGTGTGTGTGTGTGTGTGTGTGTGTGCGCCCGCGTGTGTGTGCGCGTGTGTGTGTGCGCCTGTTTGTCAGTCTCCATTCAGGAACTATATTCCAGTAGAAGTGGTACTGAACTACCTTTTGTATGAGAATGGAACTCTTAATGGGATTAAATGTTTTAAACAGCACGTCGGGATGAATCTGATTTTATTTATGTATTTTTCGCTCTTGGGTCGGCACGGGTGGGAGCACAGCGCTCTCTAGTGGTTATGTTTATAAAGCACACTGGTGGTTTGGTTCGATTTTCTTCTCTAGCTGATCTCCAGGGATGCTGTAGCCCAAACCACAGCTTTTATCCCTATTAGTACCAGTGACTTCTGATTCTATATTACAAATCGAGATTTTATTGGCTGTTTTCAATACTAAATGTGTATAAAACTAATCAGTTTCACTCTGGGGAAACTTTCAGTATTTTTGAATATTTGACATTCATTATCAGCACTTAATCCAATCTAATTCAATTTGAATTCAATGTGGCCGAACCTCATTGGAGTCGGTTCTGAAAAAGAGTCCGCGTTACTGTTTCACCTAGATCGACTCCTAGAATTAATTTAAGAGGGAATACTGGTAGCCACACGGTACGTTTCTTTCTAAGATTTTCTCTCTGATACATTCGGTACAGCACGAACAGAATTAATTACGATTAATTATAGCTACAGTGAATGACATCGACTCTCAATCTTTCCTCATAACTTATTGTTTGGAGTCGAATTCTTCTGTTTCGGTTATCGCGCATAGACCATCGAAGCCCTGAGTTTATTCCACTTTCCGGAATCGACTCCGAAGCTTTGCGAATCGATTCCCAATGAGCAAGTGAATCCAGTCATTTTTCGGTGGACAGGACTGTTCACGTGAGGTTTCACTTGGTGGAATATTGGATACCCCATAAACTGAATCAGTTGCTAAGTGCAGATAATCGACTTCAAAAAAGCATCGACTCCAAATCTCACCCCCTGAGAGCATTCTCATGGAAGCAGAGAATCGACTCACATCATCATCATCCTCCCCTTGAGCTCGTTAACTGGAGCGTTATTTTGTGAGCAATGGCAGATTTACGGGAACGAGGCGCGTTTCAGGAAGATGACAAACACGGAGCTTCTAAGCAGTTCGTAAATCTGAGTCTGAAAACCGAACCGGTTGAATGATGAACGAATGAATCGGTTCCTCGTCCATCGTTTTAACTGAGTTTGAGTGAAAGTGAAAGTAAAACGTGAGGAGGTTTGGGGAGGAAATGGAGGTTGTGTTCGTGTTGGGTGGACCAGGAGCTGGGAAAAGTACACAATGCGCCCAGATAATCCAGGTAACCAACAAACAAACACACACACACACACACACACACACCACACGCACACACGCACACGCACACAGAGACCGTGGTAGTTATGGGCATCCTGCCAGGGATGGGCATCGCTTGGAGACACGATTGGATAAGTCCTGCATATTCAGTTTGCTTTATGAGTACATATTTGTTTTTGTCTGTTTGTTAAGTGTGACATCAGTGTGACTCGCTATTATGGTAACTGGGGTGTTTGGTTATGGGTTCATCCTGCAGAAATGGTCCCAGTCTGCCACTAGGGGCACCACCAAAAATACTGGCTGGACGTGGCGAGCATAAGCCATTCCATTTTGTCTTAAAAGTTTGGAAAGAAGCCACTGGCGGAAGTGTGTCTGGCCTGAGACAGGGACTGTAGGGGGGAGGGGGAGGGGGGTGGGTCCTTAGACTTGATATTTTTGGATGACCGGAGTTAAAGTAAAGGCTTTCGAGACAAAATCTCCAAAAGTATTCACACAGCTCCACGTTTGTCCCTGTCAGCACCACAGCTACACCCACCTGTCTGCGGGAGAGCTGCTGAGGAACGAGCGCCAGCGAAGCGACTCCGAATTCAGCGGGGCGATCGACAGCTGCTTCAAGCAGGGCAGGTTTGCTCCAGCGGAGGTCACGGTGCACCTACTAAAGAAGGTAAGAACGACGCTGCACAGACCCAGGTCTCTCTACATATAGTAGAATTGGAAGTGTGGGTCAGATGTCGTCCTGGCACCGCCAAAGCTGGCACGGCTGATTGAGCGGCACCTTGTAAATGCAAGTGATAGAAAATACAATCACGGCACTTCGAACAGATCCGGGTCCATATATGGAAAGCCAAAAAGGTGGGCGCTAACGGAGCGGACGTGAAGAATGTGGGAAGTGAAAGGAGCCAGAACTTTGGGTCGGGCATTGAACTGTGTTAACCGATTTAAAAAAAAAAAACTCCAAGGTTCCTTAATCCCACAGCTGCAGTCGCCACTTCTCCAGAGCTTCCACCGAATGTATATGTGCATTCAATTATGGGAAGTAAAAATGGTCAGAACGAGAATGGGGTATGGAAACAAACCAGTTTCATTCCACCCTGCAGAAAGGACTCCAAAGTCTTTGACTCTCGATTCCCAGTGGCACGTAGCCAGAACTTTTTTTTTTGCTGATTAGACTCGCATCTTCAGTTATGTCAGACAAGATGAAATTCCAGGTGACGGTGGACTTTCAAGAAGCAAACGTGAACATTGTGGGAAGCGAAAGGGGTCAGAACGGGAGTTAAGCAATAAAAAAAGCCAAGGTATATAGCCAATATATAAACATACACACACACACACACACAAATACACAGTTTATGGGACGAGAAAAGGGTCAGAACTAGGAAGGATATGCCAACACGAGTCCAATGACTTGCATCCCAAAATAATGAATCCACACAGTGCGCTTCTCCAGAGGCTCGTTCTTGGATGAGCGCTGTGGTTTCTATTTAAGGCCATGGAGAACACCACGAGGAGCGATGAGAACAAGTCTCACTTCCTTATTGACGGCTTCCCTGTCGATAAAGAAAACATGGAATGCTGGACGAGGGCCATGGACGGCAAAGCGGACGTCCAGTTCATCCTCTTTCTCGACTGCAGTGACGAGGCGAGTTTGTTTCTGGTCTTCTCGACGGCATCGCACTGGCGCGATCAAACCGGTTCAGCAGAAACAAATAAGTGTTTCTTTCCTTTCTTTGAATGCCTCTGCCTGCAGGTTTGCATCCAGAGATGTCTCGAAAGAGGCAAGGACAGCGGAAGGGACGACGACAACAAGGACAGTTTGGAAAGAAGGTGGCCCGGGTTCATCCGTCAAGTTTGTTTTTAGGGTACCGCCCACCCAAACCTCTCAAAACCTCATACGACATTCCGAGCAGCTCTCGCTCTCTATCCGTCCGTTCACAGGATCCGGATGTACCTGCAGTCCACGCGGCCCGTCATCGAGCGGTACAAGCAGCGGGGCAAAGTTCACACGGTCGACGCCTCGCCCGCCGCAGATCAGGTGAGATTACAGCAACGGCAAATCCGGGGAGGAAAAAAAAACAATCGTTGATTCTTGCATTTCCGATGACTTTTATTTCATCTGCGTCCGCTTAACAGCCCGGATTTCTGCTGTTATCCGATTGTTCACGTGGTCGTGCTTCCATCAAAGAAATCCGATCTAGAAATCACATTACCAAATCAGAGTTTTTGCCAGTTCATGTGCCAGTTTCCCCAATTTCAACCGGCTTTCTCAGTCTGCACGTACGCGTACACGGTTGCCAGGTCTGCTCATACTAAAGATTTGCTTGTTGCTGGATCTGGCAACACGCCATGGAGCTAAAGGCAGCAAAACAGACAGCGGACACTTTTGTGGAGACTCTGAAGCGCAGGATATACTCGAGAAAATGAAAATCTGATCGGAACCCAAAGTTTTCCCAACATCTGATTCCTCGAGTGCATTTTGATTAAAAATTAAATGAATTAAAAATTAAAAAGTGCGTGTAACCATCCTACCCACTTCCCGTTTTCGGCTCTTAACCGGGCGTTTTCTTTGCAGGTCTTTGCAGAGGTGAAGAAAATCTTCGACAGAGAGGGTTAAAGCTTTTTAAACCCCACCGCTATACGCTTACTACGTTAGTGCAGGAACTCCCTCCATCATTTAGTCACCAGGAGACGATGTGCCTCCAAGGACCTCCCACTGAGGACTGATTTTAAAATCTATTTTGTTTTATCTATTTATCTATTTTATAACTTGAATATTAATATTGATTTCCTATGACTTTGATACACTTCGGAGTATTTACTTAATGAACGTCTGGGCCACCCAAGGAGGGCGGGTCCCTTTTTGTGTCTTGGTTCCTCCCAAGGTTTCTTCCTTCTACATTCTGGGAGTTTTTCCTTGCCACTGTCGCCCTGGGCTTTTAAGACGATAGAAGATGGTAAAGCTGCTTTGAGACGGTGCTCCGTCGTAAGAAGCGCAACAGAAATAAATTTTAATTGAATTTACAATTGAATCTTCTTCTTTGGACTGTGGGAGGAAACCGGAGTACCCGGAGTAAACCCAGGCAGACACGAGGAGGACATGCAGACTCCACACAGAAAGGACCCAGACCGCCCCGCCCTGGGATCGAACCTTGGACCTTCTTGCTGTGAGGAAGCGGTGCCCCCCCACCGACTGCCTTTTTTTTTTAGATATTATAGAAAAATCCATCAATAAAATCCAGCAAATATATATATATATATATTTTTATTACACCCGCATCCAGCTTCGTATCAAAACGCTGTACAGTGAAGGTAGAAAATACGTATAAATAACATTTTGTCGACGTTCCCGGGTACCGTCGGACGTCTTGCGGTGCAAAAATAACAGGGTTTTTCCGTTTAACAAAAGGAACAGGAACAGTCGCATCGAGGTTTTCTGTACAGCTGCAGGTCTGTGGGCTACCAACCAAAGTGTAGAACCAGTCTGAAACTACCGACGAAAACTTCTATCGATTATTATTCAAGGACTCACAGAGCGCCAGCACACTGGGCGTTGGCATGGCCACGCCCTAGACGGGACGGCGGGCCTCAGTGCACCAAGACCGTACCTTTTAAGACAACGGAATCTCTCTATGTAACGCGCGCCCTTGTGCAGTCCGTGTCCGTGCACGTCCGCGGTTCGGCGTCGCTCAGCGCTTGGCCGTCCTGATGTTGGTCACGGCGCCGTGTTTCTGTCTCAGGTGCAGACGGAGCTGGCTCTTGTGGCGGAAGCGCAGATCGCAGCCCTCGCACTGAGGAGAGAGAGCAAAGGCACGGTCACTTTCCACACAGCCACCACGGCCTCCGTCACGCGGTTCAGGACGTACGTACGTACGCGGTACGGTTTCTCTCCCGTGTGGATGCGCATGTGGCTCTTGAGCGTCTGGAGGTGCCGGAAGCGCGTGCTGCACACCGAACACGAGTACGGCTTCTCCCCGGTGTGGATCAGCACGTGGGCCCTCAGGTGGGCCACCTGGACGAAGGCGGATCCGCAGGTGTCGCACTTGTAGGGCTTTTCGCCCGAGTGGATGCGCAGGTGAGTCTTGAGGTTGGCCGGTCTGTTGAACTGAGCGTTGCAGATGTTACAGCGGTACGGCTTCTCACCTGTAACAGGGTCCGAACCGCTTATAATGGCGTCATGACGCTGCAAACCTAACCGAGACAGGAATGGCCTCAGGTAAGATTAGACGACACTTAAGGGACTGGCGCTTTCCTGAGTTTGTGCGTGTAAATAATCTTCGCTCGGAGCTCTTAAAAGTGTGCCACAGGGCCCTGTGCTGGGCCTGCTGGTACTTTCTCTGCGCACCCTGGTGCTAGGACCAACTGTTTGTAAACGAGATACTGGTTTGCGCTGCTGTGCAGACGATAAGCAGCTGCACAGATCAGCCAAACCGAACGACCTCAGTAAAGCGGACAGGCAGTAAAATTGAGGGGACGGGAAGTTTTAGGTACAGGAATAATACGAAGGCTTTTTTTTTTTTTTTTTAAGGCCCAGTCCCGGCTGACGTTGGATTCGGACCTGTGCTTTGATGCAAAAATCACTAGAAATGCCGTTACGTAACAGTTGTGTAACATTGCCAAACTGGGAAATATAGCGTCGTTTATAGACGCTGAGAAACTGGATTCCCTCCCCAAGTGGAAAACCCCTCTCAGTATAGGAGTCGACGGGTGTGTGTGTGGCACTACGACCGTAGCAGGAACGAACGAACCACAAACCGTTTTTGATCTCGTAGCTGTTGGCACCGCTTTCGTCCGTCGCCTTGGGCGTAGAGGCGGAGACGGGCGTCGGATCCTTCGCCGTTCGATCGCGTTTCTCCTCAGATCTGTAGAACAGAATTTGTTGAGTCCGCTGTCGGGAATCTTGCTTGGGCAAGAACTCAAATCCCGACCTGCTTGGATCAAAGCCAAGGCTGAGGGTCAGGGTATCGCACACTGGCTCGCACGTAAAGAAAAACACAACAACGAAAGCACCCGCGAAGACGTGGGAGAACGTTTCGATACCCCCTTACAGGCAACAAGTTCTACCCTCATCCCTGACACCACACACACACACACACACACACACACACACACACACGCACGCAAACGCTTTTCACTGGTACTTCAAAACCAAGAGTAAGTCAAATAAGCAATGAAGGCATCCTGTCGTCATGGCGACCTCACCCGGTTCCGTCGTTGGAGTTCAGAGGCGGTCCCTTGTTCAGCACGATGAACTTGTACTTCTTCCAGTTGTGCACCTTTGGCGAACCCGAAGCTTCTCGGCTGCAGCCGCTCGACTCCGCCGGAGAATTCGGCTGACAGTCCGACCTCAGAGGGCTGCGCGGGTCGACGAACTGGGACTGGACCAAGTTCCCCAATCCCCGTTCCTCCACCTCCAGGCTCGTCCCGTCTCCACCCTCCACCTGGTGCACCACAGACGGACGGGAGGCTTGGCCCGTTCCTGAACCGACACTCTTAGGGGGCGCCCGGGTCACGGCGGTGTCGGTCGGGATTTCCCAGAGAAGCGCCTTGGCGTTTGAATCGGAGCCCGTCTGAGGATTGAGGCGGCTGTAAATGCGAGTCGGGTTACTGGTGGAAGTGCTGACTGCGTAGTGCACCACGGGAGGGGCGCGGTCCCTGAGGTGACAGGTCCCACCCTGAGATAAGGGCCTGAAACCTGCTGGTTCCTCTGATGGAGATTTCACGCTCAAACCCCTGCGGGGGAGAAGAACGTATCGAGGTTATGCTGTAAATAACAAAGAAACCCTTTCAACCATAAATATCAGGACAGTGACGGCCTGTACGAGAGGACCGAGATGATCCTGAGGACAGGACCCAACTGGCCCAGCACCCGCTAGCACAGGGTAAGCTGCTTTAAGACAAGGCTCCATTAGAGAAATAATTCTCCAGGCTACCAGACGTAAAAACAAGTCACTTTACAGCTCGTGTTCGAGTCCGTCGCGACTGGCAACGTCTCGTTTCTATTCGTTTTTTTCTTACTGACGTCTGGACCGCACCTAGGGGCGGCTACAGTCACTGAGCTACCGTAAACCGGTGACGATACCTGGACTCCATGAATCGGTGGCAGGCTTCCACCATGTGCTCCATTTGCAGATAGATGGCGGTGTTGAGCGTGGCCACCACGTAGCGCTCCTTTAGGGTGAGGCAGGACGTGTACATGAACTCCAGGAGGATGGCGAAGCCGTCTGGGTCGGCCTTTGCGTCCAGGCTGACCACCGTGGGGTCGGTTTTGTAAAGGTCGATGAACACGGAGTAAAAGAAACCACTGGGAACAGAGAGGACAAAGAGGATGTAGCGGAGGATCCCGCCCTGCTGCGTTGGTACGCGACGGGCACGCTTGGTTTGGAAGAACCCACCTGCATGCCATGAGCACCGTCTTATGGGCCTGAAACTCTCTGCCGGCCACCAGCACGGTGACGTCGGTGAGGATGTTCCTGCTGCGCAGCTGGTTGAAGTTGAACAGCACGTCACCTGCATGGCGAGTGAACTGGATGCAGTCGTCTGAGCCGCCGCTCATGCTAACAAGGTCTGCTCTGCAATTAAAAACGTTAAAGATGCAAGCGTTTCCTTGACGCGCCATTGTTACGGGGGTCTGACACCTCACCGCCTGGGTTTTCTATGGGTAACCGTACTTCCTAATGACTGGTTCTGAGCAGCATATCAGGATGCAGAGCACGTCTAGCCTTGAGGCACATGGGCTTCAACAAGGAGCCGGTATTAGCGCGATTTTCCTAAGAAAGGATCCCTCAGGGCTGCACGGGTACGACCCGTCGATCTCCCGAAGACGGTCGATTATCTATCTGGGACGGAAGTGAGTGCCAGGACTCAAACCCGTTGCCCTTCTGCACCACCCGAGCATGAGCCCAGGCCCATGAGGGACCGTGGTGGCCTAGTGGTTAAGGTACCGGACTATGGACCGGAAGGTCCAGGGTTCAAATCCCACCTCTTCCCCAGTTGGGTCCCTGAGCAAGGCCCCTAACCCACCATTGCTTTGGACTGTAAGACTGCATGAATTGTCAGTCGCTGTGGATGTAACGACGTAAACGTAAGCTAAAAGTTAGAGGTGAGAGGTTGCCAGGTTGGCGGCAATTGAAACAACTTGCCCAACGATGGGTAAAAAAAAAAAAAAAACAACCTAACAATGCGCATTTTAAAAACAGGTCATGAGATTTCGGGTCGTCTGTCTCAATTCTCAAGTAATAAATAAAAGGTCAAAGCCGAGTGTTTTATCGAATCTTTAAATTCTGTGACTTGAATCTGACTTAAGTCAAGTCATGTGACATGGGTCTCCCAAGTCTACTAAAGTT
>JAUZST010013618.1:2500-10947 GCA_034779995.1 Parotocinclus haroldoi
TCATATAAATAGAAGCACACACTGCTTATTCCATGATGTCGCATACATTTAGAAATCCCGTAGTCTCGTGCCTTACGTAGATTTGCTTGGTACCACTGAGGCGCTTGGGTGTCCCATCTCTGTGGCCTCGAATTCCAGTACAATTAGTCTGAGGGAGGAAAGGCTGGTCAGGGGATCCCCGTGATGAATTGGTGACCCGTCCAGGTCACACTTGCTCCTGCACCCTGTGTTCACCCAATCCCCCTGTGACGCTGACCAAAAAAGCAGGATTAAGACATGAAAAAACTCCTGAACATGAGACATGGCCCGCTCCATGCACTTGAGGGTTAAGTGCTTTGCTTAAGGCCAAAAGTGGCAGTTACGAAGCGCTTCGAACTGAACCTTGAACCATCTGGTCAACAGTCCAGGATATTAAAGACGGAGCCACCGGTGCCTGCACTACAGCTTGTCCCCGGGCTGCCAGTTTTTCCAGCCTATAGACTCTCATTCAGTACCTGCTCATATTCAACTCGGAATATGAACGTGGATTTGTGACTTCTTGGTCAAGAACAAAAAAAAGGGGAGACAGTTTGTAGAGGATTTTCAAAATCCAAATTTACCATGAATGTAACGGGTTTAAAGTTCAGCGAATTAATTCAGCTGTATAAAACAATGCTGCACCAGTAGTATTGCCGAATGGGTGCCATTTGCTTGTTCTAAGAATTAAACTTAAGTTTTTCAGCACTGAATCTAGCAACATCCCATTCATAATGAGTATTGGTCAAGCTCAGGCACCTTTATTTCATTTTTACATGGTTTCTCCCATTACTGGTACTCTATTTTACTAAGTAACAGGACTGAGTTTTGAGCACAGAATTGGCAAATACGTAAAAGGTATGGCATCCTTACTAACAGCATTACGAGCACATTCAAATGATTTAATGTCTTTACACTCAATAAATAACGTCCACAAATCATTTCGGTAACAGGATAGTAAGTTGAGATTGACCTTCTCTCTCTTAGTTGCAACATCATTCCGAGAACTTACTTTTGGTCTTCTCATGATCTTCAGAAGTTCCCCATGATACAACTTCCTATTGTAAATGTGACTTGTGATATTTTCCATAATGATCAGAAATGGGAATATGTTATTGAACAGGACTGAGTAAAAAACCCGGGGACAAAAATAAATATGTATTTTTAAAGTAAATATCATTGATTTCTTATGAAAATATGTTTAATGCATAGATGGGATATGGAATGGCACAACAATGCAAAGATAACCATTTATGAAGGATTTTAATCGTTGTATTTCATTTTAATTAGAGACCGGGGACAGTTTTTAGTGATGTTTGAAATTCTATAGCATAACTTTGCATCATTATTCATGATTCTTTTTTTTTTTTTTACAGGTAATTATAATAACTACGTATATTTGTAATGTGCAATGGACAGAAATGGCAGCATACCTGCTTTACCAGCTTTTTAAAGACCATTGTCATATTAGTCGTATATTTAGTGCTGGATGTTGCAGATACACCAGTTGGTTCTAAGTATAATTGGATCTAATTTGAGGCATCTTGAATGTAGTTGTGGTAATATTTACGTGCATGACTTATTTAGAAAGGAATGTAGATTCATAACCGAACCATTACATGTCATGATAAGCCAGCGGGAATTCGTACACACAAGGCCATCGCCCTTGAGCTTAGCTTTGTCATATCTGTTTTTATTAGTTCTATATAATCTAAAACATTCAGTGTTGTTTCTAAAAGTATGAGCAACACACCTAAAGGTTAGGAGCTGACCTGAATGATATGGTTCAATGGTTGCGAATTAGTTTAGTTAAAGCCTGGTCTTTGAAGTAGTTCTTTATGCATTGTTTGTCTTCTAAAATATATATAAACGTATATTTGCCTTCAGAGAGCGACAAGAGCAGCAGATGGGATATCGCAAAAGGGGGCCTAAACCCAAGCATCTTCTGATCCAGGTAAGCATTAATCATCCTATGTTCTGTGTACTTTTGACTTATTTACGGCTAGTCATTTTGGCCTCATTATACAGTTAGATGTAGGAAAGTTTGCCGAGGCACATTAGTTATTGCAGGGCTCTATTTGTAATCTTATAAGTGAAGAGTGGGAGCCTTTTTATGATGAATGAGAACCTCTGTACACTGAAGGCCCTTCTCGATCTCGATCGCTCCTAATGTCCTGAGCTGCTGGAAGACAAATTATAGTGTCATAGATACATAATGTATAACCAGTGCTCTGCAGCTCCGTCTCCTTCAGCCAATCACTAGGTCTAGCGCCGTATTGATTTAAAGTTCAATAGCGAAGCAATTACGCCCATTCATAATTCTCTCGTTGGTTCCTTTGTTAAAGTTCGTTCTTTTCATTCCAGCTACCTGCCTTTGCCCGGAGATCGAGCATCCTGGCTGATCTTCAGGAGTCATCACTGGATGAGGAGAACCAGCTCAAGGTGGATTCCCTTCAGCTGCACCGCTCACAGCCACAGCATTACCAACTGAACAGCAAGAAACATCACCAGTACCAGCCAAACGGCAAGGAGATCCCAGCAGAAGCTCAGAGCAACGGCAAGAAGAAGCATTTCTACCAGCTGAACAGCAAGAAGCATCACCACTATCAGCCAGACCCCAAGATGTATGACCAGCAAACCACAAAGCCCAAGGAGGTCAAAGGGCATGACCCATCTATTAAAGGCTGGAACCTCCCTCCAGCCTTGCAACAGAAGTGGGTGCGAGACAAGGAAACTGGAAGCTTGCATAAAGTGAAAGATGTGGCCATGGACCATAAACAACTTCCTGCTACTGGGAACAAAGAAGCACAGCAGATAAAGACAAATTCAAAAGATCCGTCACTTCCGAGTGGCGTCAGCAGTAAAATGAAGATCATCAAGAACAAAAATAAAAATGGACGAATCGTCATTGTCATGAGCAAGTACATGGACAATGGGGTCCGGCCATCCAAAGTGAAAAATGGAGATTCTTCTAGAGCGGATAAATCAAAGCAAACCGAGGAACCTGTTAATGGCAGTGTGTGCGGCCTTGTAAACATGACGCCGTGTCACGAGAACGGTGCTTCTAACCATTCGGGAAACGGCGAGACCAGCGTTCAGAATGGTCCAGAGGAAAAGCAGGAAGTTTCAAGAACAAAACCTAACCTCAAGGCTGGTCACAGTGCAGAACAAGAGATAAGTAAAGCTGATTCATCACATGACCACCCACTGCAGCTCACCAACAAACCCAGTTCTTCACCCTTATCCACTGTCCCTGATTCTCCATTTCACAAGGATCTGAACAACAACCATCGCAAACGGAACCTGTCAGAGACTGACAAGGTCAGTACAGAGTGTAAGAGGTTCCTCAGCTCCAGGAGTTTCAGTTCGCCCAATCCGGTCATCTTCTCCCCTCAAAGGGAACCTATTGACCTGCACTGTTCAGGCCAAAACATCAACAGGGCCTGTAGCTACAGCTTCACAGACACTATTCCAGAGGAACCCATTGATTTGAGCTGTAGCAGGACTAGACTTCAATCAGAGGCTCCTTCAGAGAGCAACACTACAGCGAAGGACACCTCGAAAGTTTCGGACAAGTCCGAGGAACCAGTCAGCCATTTTAAGCCATTTTCAGGCAACATCATCATAACGGATGTTACCACGAACTGTCTAACCGTCACTTTTAAGGAATACGTTTCTGTTTGAAGACCATTTATCGAGGACTGATGGAACTGGATATGTAGATACGTAATAACTGAAAGAAGTTTGTACACATGTAACTAATGTTTCCTGTATAGAAAGAAAATGATTGGGTATTTTTTTTCCTTTGCTATGTCATTTCTTTGCTCCAGTTGGAATATTTGGTGACCTGTACATACATAGTGTAAAGTGGTGCATTTGATAGATGTGTACAGTCTATACTTTTGAGGAAATCGATAAGATCATGCTGCGGTTAGGACACCATAAGCACTTACTTTTGAGAGACCTTGCACACTAAATGGCCGTTACGTAAATACGTTGAGCACTTGCACTATTTTACCACCTCTTGCTTGCTTCTGTGCATCAGTACACTCTGTTTGCAAAGGAGTGTCATTTTTGGCCATGGAGTGAGTGCTTATTTAATGTCGTGGATTTTCAGGGTAAACTCCATACTACACGTTGTTCAGTAGCCGATCCCGTAAGAAAAGCACAGATCTCCAGCATAGAAGGCCTTTGTCGTGCGATGTTGAAGTAACTTCAATCCAGCATAGCTTTTTTTTTGGTTAGCAGTTAAATCTGTAAACTGCAACGTACCTTCACTCTAGCTCGACAGTCATCGGAAATCAAAAATACACTGATCAACAGGGTTGATCCTCCTTTTCATGCTGTTGTTGTGATTTTCATGCCGTTTGTACCCCATCGCATGGGTTACTGTGTTGTTTTTTCACAAATGAGCAGTAAACAGGATCTTTTTAAAGAGTGTGGATGCTCGTATATCACTCTCCAAGCTCTATGTTCATGCAGCGCTTTTTAAAAACCTGCCTGTGCTTCGGGTGACATACTGATACGGATGTATGACCAAACGCTTTCTTTTAGACTATTTGTAACCCTCGAGCACATACTCCTGTAAAACTGCTGCTAAAGTGTTTTACCTAGTCAAAAGTAATATTTGATGACAAAATGCAGACACTTTTTAAAATTTGCCTTAAACGAACACAGTACTGATACGTAGCATTGTTGTAGTGAAACTATCGTAGTCAGTTAATTAGCCAGAGGGTATGTGTAGCAGGGGTATTTTTTTTTTATAATGAAATGTGACTTCACCACAGTGGTGACATTCTATGGAACTGACTAATCTGTATACATAGACATGACTAACAGATCTGGAACGCATACCAGGCTGCTGGAAGCACAACCGCATGACACCCATCTGTCAAAATAACAAAAACCAAAGCAAGACGATGTTTCACGGATTTGGTACTTTAATCGCTTTGTCGTACTAACTTTCTGTATGGTAATGAAGACCCACTTAAAGCTCATCGAAGTTAATCAGGGGGTGAGTCAGTTCAGCTTGTCGGAGGCTGAACTATGTGCCTGTGTGTCATCTTATATTCTCCTAGGCTCCTGTTCAGGAGAGAGATCCCTACCCTGAAAGAAAACACACCTTTCGTAACTAACTACAGTCACATAAATAAAGGATTATGTTTCAGAATTTGTGTTTTGGTTGTCGGTTATTGAAATTCAAATGATGAACCAGGCCATCGTAAGTTTCCACCAGGGAGAAATATACCAAGATGAGGAGACGCCTCAGGAAACGTCTTATTTTCTCAAGTGATGTAACCTCAGCTCCAGAATTTCACTGCAAGTGTGAACAATACCCTGAGGTATTAGCAGCCTGATAGTTTTGGTCATTTTGCTTCGGCTTATCAGCCACTGGTGAAGCCAAGAACTTCACATGACAGCCTGATAAGCCGTGACTTTATAGAATAACTGTGTGGCCTTCTCCATCCAACTAACCCTCTCATAAAATAATAGTGTGTGGAATTTGGAATTAGATGAATGTATCTGAGGTGACGCTGTAAATCCGTACACTGATAACACTCATTTGCATCGAGTTGTGTTTTCCAGATACATGCTTCTGTGGTGAGTAATTAGCGTAGCATTCTATGATGAACGTACGCTCTACCACATGACTCATACCCATGTGTGACATAGAAACTACAGCTTTTTAATGACGGTATTTTACATTTTCTATTTCTATTATTCCTTGTGCAGAGCGACTTACAGAAAACTATTTAATATACATGTGCGATGAGTTGCACGATGCGGTAATTCAAACAATTGTGAGTTAAGAATCTTGTACATGGGGCCCAACAGTGACAGCCTGGCATTCTTCCAGTCAATAGTCAACTTTTAAATGCTGAGCCTTCTTCCTGCCACGCCTGATAAGGTGTGCGCCTGTAATCTATCTTATTAGTCACAGCTTTATAGAGTTAATTGTCCTGGTACAATTTGATGCTGATTTTCTTGATAAATATAATATTTGCAGGAAGAAACTGTTGGTTGGTTAAGACCTTAAAAAATACTGGATTAGTCCCCAAACATTTGCGCATGAAATATTATGTTATTATATATTTTTTTAATTATCCTTTTAAATATAATTCATTCATCACACAATTTTAGCACTACAAGTCTCAAGCCTGTCCAGCTGCACAGACAGCAGAACAAGCCCCAATCCTGGGCTGGATGCCAGTCCATAACACTAAAAAAATAATACTGTACATATAATAAAAAAAACCTGTACGTTTTCTACAGTATTCTACAGTTTCTAAAGTCTACATAATAGAAATATATAAGTCTTATCCCTAACACGTTTTCATATAGAAGATTAACAAACAGGTGCAGATGCTTGCATAAAACCAAGACCGGTATGGAAACAAATAGCAGTACAGCAAACATGAATCTATATTTTCCATCCAACTGACTGAGAGATTCTCACACAAGGATATAATTATACAAAATTACGTTTATTATATTAAAGCAACCAGCAACCTTTAAGACAGGTACTGTCAACTGTCAAGTGCACTGAATATTTATTCAGAGGGGTCGTGTGTTGGGTTACCTAAAACCGAAGCCTGTTTGTTAGATTGATGAACTATATAATAAGGAGGAAATGCTGATCTTGAAATGGCTGAACCGCGTTGTGTTCGTTACCGCTGGGTTTGGTTTTTATCTTTTAAGTAGGTCTGGTGCCAGTGTAGCGTTTTAACCAGATGTTAACAGCTGCTTGAGGAGCGATTTGAGTGCAGTCACATTACAGAAGTGGATAGGTATGCAGAAAGATCCCTGTGACTAATAAGAATTAAACAAAACCGTGAGCAGAAATAGAGATGCGGCCCAATTCAATGAAAGGCAAATTCAATAGGACGTGAGCTGCACGTTTTCATTAATGTTGGCTATTTGATAGATTTATCGGTTGGATAGAAGCTTTACAGACTTACAGCATGAACACGAACAGATAAAGGTATCAGGAACAGAGCCAGCAAAGGCATCACGCCTTTAAAAACCTTCAAATGACGTTATGCATGCTATCACTGTCTAGTCAGTTTATTGAATTAAATCATTTGCAGACTGATCCGAGAGAATTAAAGCAGAGAGGATAGGTGAATTTCATTTCCTTGTTCGTTTCATAGCTTAAAGAGGACACTGATGTCGAAATGGCATAGAGATATTATTAACGGAAGGTCATGTTTACGTAAATTCCTGCAATTTCGTAATAATTGCTGTGTAAAATGACTGAGGGACGGGCTGTTGGTGCTGCGGTGTCAAACTTACCTCCATTTTCAGTGAGTTACGCTCGTGCTTGCACTGGATTGCACCGATTTAACGTCGTTAGCGCGTTACTATTGGACATGCAGCCTTTTTTTTTTAAAGACACGCGCAGTCTCGACATTGCTCGGTCTGCGCGAGGCGAAACGTTAATCAGGGCAACCATTTTTTAAAGCGGCGCAGCCGGAGAAAAGAAAATGGCTGTCCTCCTCCTGCTGCTGCACTTCTACACATCACTGAATGTAGGTTGTGGAAATAACGCGCCAGGCTGACGCCGGTGTGTGTCTGCGTGGGCACGAACTCCAAACTGGAATGGACGTCACTGAACCACGCATAATAGACTATAGATTCATGAGCTGGTGTTAAAACCATCCGAGTTGCGCGCAGTCTGAAATTACGCGGCATGGCACGGCAGTAGTGAAGGCACGGCGCAGCGGCTGGCCGTGGTTATTCTGTATGTCTGGGCATTCGTTTGGCATCTGGTCGGCATCGTTTAATAAAGCCTCGGCCATGTTTTATGTCGCTTTTACAGCGTAAAGCAATAAATAAAACAATATATTTACGTTCGCGCCGTTCCCATAAGGATCAAACCCCGCTGTGGCAGAAATACAAGCAAGAGGTGACGATAGTCAGAAAGATTAGACAGGTGAGTCCTGGTTTACGCGCACAGGACACGTGAGCAGTAATGCGTTGGGGCCACGTTGTGCAATTTAAATGAGGTAGAAACAACCCCCTGCAGTTCGTATTAATGTCTGTATAAACCAACGGGTCCCCAATACGTGATGGTCGATTAGAAAATATGTTACAGCTAACATAACGCCGTGAAAGACCCCGTCCGATGCCGCCATTTCAGCAGAGCAGCTGTGATCAGACACTGTGACCAGATTCCGATCCGGATCTTTTACATCAGACCGAACAGCATCCAAACATTTGACCGAATTCACTTCGTTTCTTATGCACTGATTTTTTTTTATTATTTTGCAAAAACTCTGCTGTGTTTGCACCTTCTTTGTTATAAGCCCTTCGTCCCCTTGTTCTCTAATATTGCAATATTCCTCCAAATCAATAACACACACACACACACACACACACACACACACACACACACACACACACACACACACACACACACACCCCCACACACA
>JAUZST010013619.1:0-10945 GCA_034779995.1 Parotocinclus haroldoi
TGCAATATTAAAGAAACCAGGCATAAACCGAGATATATATATATATATATATATATATATATAAAATATTATAATGGATCTCATATAATGGTTTATCTCGGTTAATATATATAGATAGTTAAATGAAATACACTGCTCACAAAAATGAGGGGATATTTTATATTATGTGTTTTATTTCATTTTGGAGTATCCCTTCATTTATCCCCTAACTGTACAGATGAATCTATTCATTTTTCCAACGTACAGATACAATATTTAAAATTTTAAATTCACTTCTTGTGTGCCAAATGCTCTTTCCACTCTCCTGTCATTACTAGCCCTAAATTGCACCCATCCTATTTTTTTTTATGAATGAATTACAGGTCTGAAATGAATGTTTATTGACCAATTAAATTAAGTTGACCGAAACAAACACGACATGCCTTGACTGGCTGCAATGATATGAAAATGTAATGAACACTGTGAGTTTTTTTATTTGCATTTCCCACATCATTGTAACTTTTTTTTCTGCTCTGACTATTCCTGATATCTAATAAAATACAGATAAGTAACCGTCATTAAAATGTTAGGCGTAATGCTAAACGGCACTGGCAGTCGAAGCTAATCTAAACAAACTGTAAACATTGAGTCGTGGCTTTTAAAGCCAGCGAATATAAACCACAGAATGTATAACAAAATACACCGTGAGTGCCATGTCCGAGTGAAAACATGACTTTGAGTTAGTAAAAAGAGCAAATAAAAACGTTCTTACCGTCACTCCTTGGCTTAGTTTAGCTCTCGATGGAACCCGAATTGAACTTCGTCCCAAACCGCATGCTATTAAGGTGGTATTAAGGTGTTTATCACGATGCTACAACGAGATGAGAAGTGCACTAGTAAGTTTACTATTGAGTTCATGTGGGCGTGATTTGAGACGCAACCACATTCTCGCCGCTTAATTAATAATAACCAAGAATAATATTAGAACGATAGTGGTTATTATTATGATTAATTTACTTATTAAAGCACTTATAAATATAGTGTTTTTATTTATGTCATTGTTAGTTTTGTAGTTAATAATAATAACCAACAATAACTAATAATAAACAAGGGAAACTGATCAGAAAATATAATAAAGTTCAATACTTATGTTGCACCACTTGGTCTGTTCAGTCTTTAGAGAAGCTTTCCATTAGATTTAGGAACATGACTGTGAGGTCAGGCGCGGATGGTGGCCCATAATCCCTCGCTCTATGTTCCAAGGTCTGATTGTATTTCTTATTTCTTCCCGTTTCTTATTGGGCTTTTAGTCTAGTTGTATTTGGTCAGAGCAAAAAGTCGATGAAGTGACACAAGCTGGAGGTGGAGACACGTGAAGACTAGACTGTAGACTGTTGTATGTGGATGGAGGTTGGGTAAAACGTTGAGGTGGTTAGAGAGATTACTGAGGTGGAGTGCTGGGTTAAAAGTGATGAGAGAGAAAAGTTTTCAGTAGGTGTAGGGAAGGAACTGGGGCATCCGGGGGAGGACTTTGGGGTAGATGAAGCGCTGCAAAGATGGGGTTAGGATGGAGAAGATTTGAATGGGGGTCATGAGTTCTGTTTAAAGGAAGGAATGGAAGGAGGTTTTAGGGTGGTGGAGTTTTGCGTTTGGTAGAAGTTTTAAGATGGAGGGTTGGGCGTGTGATTTGAGTGATAAGTGGGAGGAGTTTTTGTTACTAGGGTGGAGTTTGGGGATGTGAGCATGGAGAGATGGCGTGAATTCAAACAATCTTTGTTAGCGGTATGTGTTAGGGAGCTGTGAACGTCTCACACACCTATATTTCTCTACATCTGTTTCTCTCTCTCTCTCTCTCTCTCTCACACACACACACACACACACACACACACACACACACACTGGAATGCTAGCCATTCTTCACTATTATTGCAAACACCATCTTTCTTATTTTATCTCCTCCCGGTAAATCCACTTCGACATCACAAGCTTAAATAGACTTATTTATAACCTTATGTAAGCCCAAAGGCCACTTCCAAATACATGTTTTGTTGATTTTGTAAATACAAAAAGTTACAGAGAATCAATAAAACATGTAGTTTCTCCAGGGGTGCCAAAGCTGGCTCGAAAACATTCCTTAAATATGTCTTTATCCCTGTAATCTTGACTTCTCCTTCTGTTTTCTTTCTGCTCTTCATGCGTCCAGGTGTTTTTCGCAATCTTTTCATTCTTCTCTCCTTTCTATTTCCTCGTTATTTTTTTCCCCCCTTTAGCTCGATTGACTGTGGTTCGATTCTTTTTACCGTCTGTATATTAATCCATCTTTCTTTGTTGTTGTTGTATTATTATACAACAGTGCAGGTTTCCGTGCAGGTGGTTTGCAGATGCTCTGGAATCTGATGCAGAACAAAACAGAAATGTCATAAATTGTGAAGCATCAGAGAGAAGATGATGAAGAAGATGAAGGTGATGAAGGACAAAGGAAACAGATTCTGGGAAAAATGATGCGTGCGTGAGTGTGTGTGTGTGTGTGTGTGTGTGTGGTTTGCAGGTCCTGGCTTTGGCTGCTTCTCTTTGATGACATGATCTGGTGCGTGTGTGTCTCAGAACATTCAGCACACCATGAGCTCATGTTCTCTAGATTCCTCGGTCCCCAGTTTTCTTGTCTCCTCGTTCTTTAGTTCTCTAATTCATGAATGCCTGGTTTGCTATTTTCTTTGTCCCCTCTGTACCAAGTTCTCCAAGTTTCCTTAATGCACAGTTTCCTAGTCCCCTAAGTTCCACAAATCTTTACTTTACTTTTATGCTCATTCATTAGCTCCCCCTTCACATTCACTTCATTCCTAGCTTCCTAGTCCCCTAGTTCCTTCTCCCCTTGTCCCAAAGTTCTCTAGGTTTCCTTAATCCTCCTTGTTCCCAAGTTCTCGCTTGTACTTGTCTTCTAGTTTCCAAGTGTCTTTTGTCACCGCATTCCCTAGCTCTCTAAATTTCCTTAATGGCTCCTTTCTTTGTTTTTTTTTTGTTCCCTATAATTCTTTAATCTGTGCTTTCCTTGCCACCTAGTTTTCAAAAGTTCCTTAATCCCTAGTTCCCTTGTCCTCTCACTCTCTAGGTCTTTAGGCTTTTTTTTTTTTTTTTAAATCTAGTTACTTTGTAAACTAGTTTCCTAGTTTTTATTCAGACTTTCGTTGAATCTGTTATTGCAGTGTCCATTCAATTCTTAGATCCCTATTTTAAGGGCCCTCAGTTTGTGCCGTGTCTTATATTTTTGGCCCCTCCATCTTCAAGTGTCTCCTAATCCCTTTGTTTTGTGGTTGACAGGGGCCCCTTGTTTGTTTCCTAGTTTTAGACTCTCTTTTTCTGATTGCCTCCTAGTTCTATAGGTTCTAAGTTACAAGGGCCGTGTGCTTTTCAATGCCCCCTCGTTATACTGCCCTTTATTTTTCACTTTCAGTCGTAAACCAATGCCCCTAATTCTTTTGTTCTTATTTTATTTTGTACTTTGCTCATTCCTTACTTTATTCCCTGACTTTTCAGCTTTTCCCATAATGCAAGGTCCCTCGTTCCCTAGCTTTTTTTTTTTTTTTGTCTCGTTCTTGTGCAATTTCCACAATGCCTGTCCTTGTCGCTTGTTTCCTGAGACCCACAGCAGTCTGTGACCGGGTTTGTTTTCTGATTTTATAGCTGTGTGCCTCTGGAGAACGCTCTGCAGAACAGGAGCTGATTGGAACCCGCACGCTCGTTCGCATACTCCTCTGTGGAGCGTTTGGGTGGAAACCTTTCTAACCTCACCGTTAATTGCCGACCTTGTCGGCGACGCTGTATATCAGAGAAGCAGCCAAGCAGATCGGACCGACACTCGAGCAGATTTTTCACGCACGCACACACTTCATACGTCCAGCATCTGCTCTTTATCCGGAAAGGTGTTTTTGCTTCTCCAGTCGTCCTTTTGTCCTACGCCCTCGCTGCGGCGAGTGTTGTGGTGCCAGAGAGCGGAGGTATGGGGTGCGGAGGGGAGCGAGGCCGGCACTGGAATTCGCTGCTGGCTCGCTTTAATACGGGAAATGTTTATTGCAGTGTCACACTGCGGATCAGTGGCGTTTCAGAATGCCAGAGTGTCCTCATCTCACTGGACCTCCAACAGCGTCGCTCTCACATGCTCTCACACTCGTGTTTAAGATGAGGAAATGTGTATTTAGCTCACGGCAAGAAAAAAAAACAAAAAAACAACACAGAAACATTTTCCAGAACTTTCTCCATCGTGCTTTGTCCTTCATCTAATAAAATAATGCATGAAGTGCAGAGCTGGATCCAAACATCTGAGTGTACAATGGACTGTTTATGTACTCTCGCATGACAATTGTGGAGAGATAAAAATCTGCTAACGTTTAGCAGAGCTCCACTTTATGCAGATGAGTTCACCACAACGTGTTTGGCTAAACAAATGAGGGTAGACTGGTGCTCATCGTTACTGACAGTTTCACTGACAGATTCTTTAAGAGCGCAAAGTTGGGTTTTTTTTTGTCTTCATGTTTTTATTTGTTAGTTCCTACTCGCTGTAGCGACCAAGCACATATACAGAGTTATCACCCTGTAAAAATGGAATCTGTTGAATGTTTTGAAGGGATATAGATAAAACGGTGTCGGAAAAAACGTGTCAGTCGAAAACAAACTGGAATACGCAGTTCAGCCTCACAGAGGAAACGCTGGAAATTCTACAAGAAGGAAACGGAAAACCAAAGGAGCCTAACAATCTAGGGAACAACGAAACACTGAAAACCAGGGGACCTTCCAGCAGGCACTGGAAACTATGAGACACTAAGGCAAGACTAGAAACTAGGGGACAGAGGGAACTACAGAACACTGTAAACACACGATGAAACTGTAAAACTAGGGATCAAGAGAATTGGGGAACACTATCGGGCACGAATATACTAGACCCTGGACGCTAGGATACAGTAAAAATGTGGGACAGTGGAAACTAAGGGGGCAATAACAAATTACTTGACCTGAGAAGAACAGGCACCAACTGGGGATTAGGACATGACTGGGGTCCCTAAACCTGAAAGGGACCAGCAGGGTTTTTCTCTTCCATGGTCGCCTCACACTGAAGACCCATAGAGCCTCTGGGAAACAGGGAGCATGAACAAAATCTCTGCTTTTTATTTTCTGCTCCATTCTCATGACGAAACGACAGAAGCATTTTATTTTGTTGCAGATGCTCGAAGCAGAAAGCAAAAACGTAGAGTTTTGGACAAGAGAAAGCGAGATGGACGTGAGCCACGTTGCTATGAACACTCTTTGGTCTTCGGGTCCTTCTCAGATGTTGGATTTGTCTTGCATCCACTTCTGAAATCTCAGAGGTCTGGTCTATCTGGTCGTCAAAAGCTCAAAGGTCCTGGCTTTTATTTGGGCACTGGTGGTGTTTAAACTTTTTGGCTCAACCTTTTGGGGAACGTCTTGCTCTCGTCAGACTTTGCGTGATGTTCCTGATGCCTGTGAGATTGGGAAAGGCAAGGATTCGGATGGACGTTTGGAAAGCCGCTTTTGGAGCGTCGGGCTTGTCCGTGCTGGATGTTTTATTTGATATGGAAATCAATGAGACGGGCTTAAAGACGAGAGGTCATTCTGGGTAGAGGGCTTGATTACACCTAGTCTGTCAGCTGTGATAAAATGAAGAAGAAATGCAGAAGAAAAGAAACGAAGTGGTCAGAGACGGAGAAAAGCCTCCTTTCACTCGTGCGGCACCCAGGCGGTTCATATGATACACCGACTTTAGGGGATTTTGTGGATTTTTACTGATTAAAGCAACCAAATCCGAGGACTTTACTGATAATGACATATGCCACCTCTTATCCAAAAAGAAATGCCTTTATTTTGGTCTAATCCCCATTATTTGGTACGTTATGCCCCTACACAAACAGCTGGCACCCTTTCATAGTGTGTCTGGTTTCACTGTAAAATGGTAATCAAAGGATCTCCATGTTGCAATACGACTGTTCCGTTGTTAAAAGAAAACCGACGGACCAATGGGATCCGTTTTCAAAGCCAGTTAATGCGGCCGTTTGGAACGCGAGAGCGCCGACCCATACTTTCTCTGTCCGTGCGAATCCTGTGGGTTTTGTGTGTCGGTCAGAATTCAGCTGCAGCTTATGCTTTGCTTACGCTGACTTTTGTTGCCTTCTCAGCTTTGCGGGCTTGAGCCTAAGCTCGGTGCTACACGCTACCATATGTTCGCTTTCAAGGTCCGCAACCTCTTTGCACAACAGCTCTTCTGGAGATTATCACCTCTCTTGTTCTTCCAAAAGCATTTGCCCTTTGTGTACTGAATTCATTACATGCCATAAAATAAAGGTCTGTTGTTGAACAGGGTCAGCAGATACAAATGAGATGTTTAGTTAAATTTCTAAATACGACGGAGTTACGCAAAGTCATCAGGGAGCACTGGCGGACCAAATTCCAAAACGGTTTTCAAATGCGTCCCGTTAAAAAAATCTTGCGGCTCCCTGCAGAGGCTCGTCTTTTCTTTCAGGAGATCAACACTTAAAATTGAAATGAGCTGCAGCCTAGATCTCTAATCTCAGATCGGAAGACTTGATTATAAAGGGTTCATATTAAGGTCTTGAGATTTGTTCAACTGCATCCTCGAGCTCCAACTGAGCTGCAATCTGAAGATCAAGCTGGATTTGTGGAGCCGGTTGATCTGTACTGTGGATCTAAAAAAAAAAAAAGGAACCAGGATTTAGAAGCATGAAATGCTGGGGATGACGTGGATCTGGAATGAGCTGGATGTCAGAGCTGATAGCAACCAAGGATGTAACAGTGTTGGATTCAAAGGCGGATCCTGGTGCACCAACTAAGGTGAGGACTGGATTTTGAAGTTCACTCGAACACCTCTAACAAGTCTAATCTTAATCCTGGAGCTCTAACCGGGCTAGTCATTAGAGATCCATAAGAGCTTCATGTCAGAGCTTCAGTTGATGGCAAGCCAAGGCTTAAAGTATTAGGATCTGGACTTTGGAGCTCACTTGAGCCAGATCCTCTAAAGTTCAAATGAAGTATGGAACACCGACCACTGTCTTGAGCTCCAACCGGGAATATAGACCATAAACTGCTCTTTTATCAGCAATGAAAGTTTTTGTTACGGTACCAAATGTTTCAGTTCCAAAACCAAAGGTTCATTTTGAGATCTGGTACTAAGGGAACCTGAAAGTAATTGAGGACTGGGCTAGAAAGCACCAAGTATGTGGAAAGGTTCCAGTGCTGCTGGCTGTAGTACCAGCTGTTTTTCCAAAGGTCCAGCATCAAAAGTTGATTTTTACATTTCCCCCCCAAGGTGACCAATAATTGAGGTGCAAACTTGTGTTTAAGTTTTAGTCCTAAGGGGACCAGGAGAAATAGCAAATGCTCCAGATTTGGTACGAACCTTTCCAGGTCCTGTACCGAAAGGTGCCAGTTTCAGTCATACAGTTTCCTTCTGTCAAAACCATCAGTTCCATGACCAAAAGTTTCATGGCATGGCTTCAGAAGAAGGCGAGACACAACAAGAGTCAGGATTAAGATCTGGACACCTCTAACAAGTCTAGTCTTAATCCTGAAGCTCTAACTATCCTAGCTAATGGAGATCCATATGTCAGAGCTTCACCTGACTGCAAGCCAAGACCTAGGATCTGGACTTTGGTGCCCACTTGGGCCAGACCGTCTCCAGCTCAAACTGAGTACTGGGATTGCACTCGAGTCGAACTGACGGACCATAAACCATAAAATAATCTGTCATTTAGAAATCCAGCGCTGCCGTGTACTATCACGGACACCAGATCTAACCGAGCTGTCCTGTCCATGCATGTCAGCCCAAGGCAAGTTTTCCACTGGTGGACTGCGGGGGCCTGCCAGCGAGAGTGTGGATAATTAAACGTGCTCCATTGTCGAATGACTAACCACATGACCACAAACGGATGATTAACTGCAGCCCGAGAACGAAGAAAATCCAGCAACATGATTAAAGGCGAGATCTGCATGGTGGCGCTGGTGGCGCATCTGTTTATGTCTTTGCAGAGGGGTCTGGGTGGTCCTCGTGTCGAGCCCAATTTCAGCTTGTTCATCTTTTCCTAAACAGTCAGGATCGTTTGGATGGCGCTGCTGATCTGCTCTAATGGGCAAGTGGGGGTTTGGTGAGGGGACTACCAAACGGTTCTACAATGACTGAGAGTATTTTGCATGTTTTCGTTTGGTTTAAATGAGGTGTGTGAGATGGGATGTGCCGCCCACGCTGATTAAATACGATAACACACCAGTCACTGCGAGTCGAATGAAAATACACTGCTCACATAAATGAGGTGAGATTTGCCCATGCCCCATCACTGTGTTTTGGCACTCTTGGGTGACCCTACACCCTACTGAACAGTTAACGTGGGGGCACTCCCGTCCAGTTTGACATACGGGGACTTGGTGGGTATCACAGCAAGAAGGTCCCGGGTTCAAACCCAGGGCGGGGCGGCCTGGGTCCTCCCCGTGTCTGTGCGGGTTTACTCCGGGTACTCCGGTTTCCTCCCACAGTCCAAAGACATGCATGTTAGGTTAATTGGGGTCTCTAAAGTAACCCTTAGAATGTGACTGTGTGTGTGCGCTACAATGGATTGGAACCCCGTACAGGGTTGTTCCTGCCCTTGCGCCCAGGGTTACTTACCCGGGTGGGCACCGGCTGGGCCGCGATCCCATGTGGATTAAGTGGAAGCTAATGAATGAATGAATGAATGATCTTGTTTAATGAAATACATTCAAATGCTTCTTTTTAATGACCAGCTGCTGTATGAGATGGAGTTTGTTTCTCTATTGCCGAATATGTTTTGAATATGCAGTGCCAGGGTTTTGAGGAACAGTTCAATTTGCTGTACGTCTGGTCCTCGTAGGCTCTCCGCCCTTGGATGAGTCGACGGAATTTTCCTCACTTTTATCTCGGCTCAAAATTTGGGTGGTCCAATAACCGCATTTCTGGTTTTGAAACATTGAAACAACGGCAAACCATGAGAATATATCAACCATTTCCAAGCATCTGTGACATATTTTTTAGGTCTTGCTCATCTAATAATTTTTCATCAGCCGTTAAATGAGCACGAATCACCAGGTAAAGATTGTCAGGGCAACAATACGCAACGGGTCAACTGCACTGGAACCGGTACCAAATTGGTTTCACGATTAAAAAAATCTGCCACCATGTCACGCACGACTTTATTTCCACTGCCTAATGTTTCCCATTCCAGTATCAAATGTTCCAGTTACACTACTCCTGTTTGAGTACCAGCAGATTTTCTTTCGAGTAACAATTTACAGTACAGAAGTGCCCAGTTTGTTATAAATGTACATGTTGCAGTACTAACGCTTCCAGTTCCAAAATCCCATGAGAATAAGCATCGCTCCCATTAGATATGGTACCAAATATTTCAGTCCAGTACAAGAAAACCCCAAAAGGTTCAGTTCCAGTAACAAAAGTCTATTTTCAGATTTGGTAGAATAAGCATAGAAGTCCTAGGCTCAAGGTTAAATACCATAGGTTCCAGATTTAGTACATTAAAGTTAAGGCCCCAGCACCAATGGCTGTAGTACCAGAAAAGTTCCAGTTTTGGTATCAATAACCAGTTTTAGATGTGGAACCCAGACGACCAAGTGATAAATGAGAACTTGGTTTTAAGAGGACCAAGATTAGTAGCAAATATTTATTCAGATAGCTCCATATTCAACTCCAGATACTCCAGTACCAACATGTCCAGTTCTGGTACCAAAGGTGCCAGATCCAGAATAAAAATGCCCAGTTATCATCACCAATGGTTTCAGTTCATTTTCACGTTTGCAGGGTCAACACTAGAGGCTCCAATTTTCGGATCAAAACTTCCAGAACTAAAAGGTTCCTGTTTGAGTAGCAACACTTTCACTAAAAGTCCATCTAAGACATAGTTTACATGCCAGTAGGTGAGCAAACGTTCCCGACTCAGGAGTACTAGTTCCAGTAGGGTGTGCTTAATCTTCAGCGCATCAGGAACCAAAGCTCCTCTGGTTCTAGTGTGCACATAAGAAGGTCACATGTTCAGTAGGTTTCCTGGACCGACTGTGGCCTTCGTACAGCCAAATCAACAAATCAGGCATCAAAAGGAATGGTGTTTGAAAGCAGTAATTGCTTGTTTGTTTCAGTCTCCTTTGGACTCGGGGTCTCCACTGTTCTGGCTTTAACTGGGTGATTTGGAAAATGAAGTGTGTAATTTCTGAAATGGAGCTGGAACACACCGACTGCGGGACTCGTATAAACAGAAATGCTTTCATGGAGCTCCGATTGGCGCGGTATCAAAACAGCTTTGCAGGACCTGATGAGTTCATCCTGCACAACTATACAGTAAGCAAATAACTCAAACCTGGCTCCAAACATTTAGACCTAAACCTGAGTTCGGCCCGGGTGCATAACCTCACGTAACATGTATAAGGACCAGGAACTTCTTCACCTGTAGACTGGACCTGGGACTTTCCACTTCCAGTAATAAAGTCATCTGTTACCAGTTCCAAAAGGTCCAGTTCCAAAGATTCCCAGTACAGTACTAAACGTTCAAAACCAATTTCACCATATTCTGAACAAAAACTCAAAATCTAGTACCAAAAACGTACTGTTTAAGGCTTACAATAATAAAGGTTCCAGTTCCAGATAATAAAGCTTCCAGATTCAGTACTTGTTCCCCGATACCAAACGTTACAGGACTAAGGCATAAACATATAGTTCCAGTACAAAAAGGATTACAGTCGAATCCGGTTAATGGGAGCAGGCGTTTATTCGGACCGAATCCTAAAGTACCAAAACTAATCCTATTATAAACGTGTAATTTTATTCGCTTATTTGGACCAAAATTCCTTTTAATCGGACCAAAGAACGTGAGAGCGAATAAGAAAAAGAAGCCACAAGTCGCCACTTAGAGCGGATACAAAGCGG
>JAUZST010013620.1:0-10945 GCA_034779995.1 Parotocinclus haroldoi
AAAAATATTCTAATTACTCCGTGTGTTTGTATATATATATATATAATGAGTGAGATTAAATACACAAAATAAACAAAATTGTAAACTACAAAATATTCAAAACGCCTTTATTGTCATTGTAAAAATCTATATGTATACAGTGAAACAACATCTAATTTCCCCAGGACCATGGTAACAAACAGAATAACACATTTCAAATTGAAGTACAGTACACATATACAATGCACTGCGGTATGATAAATAAAGCAGGAACACAGTACTGATCTGTGGAATGGGAGGGTGGAGAGGCTATAATGGCTGTGTTAGATGCACTGTACAAAATTATGCACTCATGCAGAAATGATATACCACATCAAATAAAACATAGCCTTTATTTTGTAGCAAAGAAGACACAGGTACTCCAGGATCGTTGCACATTGGAAACCTTTATTTAATGGCCACTATGCACAGAAAGACAGCTCTTAAAAGAGCTGTGAGCATGTGTGATGCTCCTGGCTTGTTTAACTGGCTGTAAATCGCAGTGCTGGACTAAATGAACAAGGCTGTGCATTCATGGAAGATAAACTGGACTCATAAAATGGACAAAGTTCGTTTCAAACACACTGATAATCCAATCACTGATAGAAAAGCCTGGTTAACCATCAACCATCATAAACGCTAATAAACACTTTTTTGATTGCTCTAGACACTTTAAATACTGATTAAAGGGATTGCTTACTCGAGTCTTACAGTGTATTCTGATTTGTTGGAGTAGCAAGTATTTATTGAGACCTCCCCTTACACTTGAGTGGTAGGAGTGGTTGGGATACCGAGCTGACCTTTCTGCTGTCTGCAGGAGTTTGTGGATGGGCAGCACTTTTTTTTTTTTTTTTTTTAAAGGAGAACCTGACTTTTGTAAGGAGAACAGAGTTAAAATGCCAAGATATGCTAAAACATCAAAAATTTGTATCGGTGAAAATGTAGTGTACAGTGAAATATCCAAATTTGGCATTTTTGGACCCAATCATCAAGTATATGTTATCATATACATGTAATCATCAACAACTGTAATGGTGGCCTAAGACTTTTGCACTGAACTATATAGCTGAATTTAGGAGCTCTGTTTGTGGTGATGAATCTGATGGCTTGGTGATAGAAACTGTTGCTGAGCCTGCAAGTGTGATGGGTTGTTCCCAATACTGGTAGCTTTGTGGAAGAGACCCCAATGATGATCTCAACTGTCTTCACTACTCTCTGTTGTTTTTGAGGCAGTTTAATTAAAAATAAACAAGCAGTTATGCAGATGTTCATGATGCCCCATATGATCGGGGTTTGACCCCATTTTGTCCTCAGATCTGTCCAACATAAGGTGTTGAAAGCATTTATGAGAGATTTTGGTCCATATTGACATGAGAACATCATACAGAGTTGCAGCAGATTTGGCCATGGTTTGAATTTCCCATTCCACTGCATAGCAAATGAGCTATACTGGATTACGTTCTGGTGACCTGAGGGGGCAATTTTAGTACAGTGAACTCAATAAACTGCATACCTCGGTTGTAATGAGTGATTTTTTTTTTTAGTTACTGTTGCTTTCATTGAAACAATGTCATCAACAATCATCATCAATTTAGGACCATTCTCTGTAAACCCTAGAGATGATTCTAACCATGAAAATCTCAGTAGTTGTGCATTTGAAATCCTCAGACCTGCCTCTTTAGCACTAACAATCATGCCATGCTCAAATTCACTTAAATCACTGTTCTTCCCCATTCTGCTGTTTCATTTGAACTTCTGCAGATTAACCATGATTTATATATCGAGAGAGATAGATATAGAGAGACGCAGAGGCCGATAGATAGATGGATAGACCGACATCAGAGAGTTGCACAGTTGTTTGTGATTCTGTTAATAATCCTTCTGTAGAAAGTGGTGGGAATGGGAGACGGAAGTCTTGCTACTTTTCAGCCTTCAATGCTGCTGGGCTTTTTTCGCCCATGGAGCTGGTGTTGAGGGTCCAGCTTAGGTCTTCCACTAGGTGCATCCCAATGAATGTGGTGCTCCTGACCGTATGCACAGTGGAGTTACTGATGCTCAGCATTTGGGAATGATCACTAACTCTCCTTAAGTAATCTTCCTAAGCCAAAAGAGTTGTGCTATCAGGGAACTTTGCATGGTTTAAATCGTACTTTACAGCACTCTCATAGTCAGCAGTGTCCAGAATCCAGCTGGAGAGGGAGATGGTCAGGATCAGTAGATTTTTATTTTTCTGTGCAGTGTTTGAGGAGCTTTTCATCCAATATCCAGTTTTATTTTGATAGTACAAATGGGTAGAACGGATGTTGTTGCTATATTCAGTTGACATTATGCATTGGCTTGTATTGTTTGTGAGAAGAAGGGAAACAGAATCATCACCGTCCAAAAATTGTATTGCTTTAGTTTGACTAAGACTATAATATAATAATTTATCTGTACTTTAGACCATGTACATTTCTCACAAAAAATAGGGGATGTTTCTTTATTAATTGATGAATATTTAGTCGTTATCTTTATTATTTTTTGTGAGCTGTATAGTATTGATCTTATATATTACAAATTATATGATCATATATAATATTCATGAACGTATACCATGCATAATGAAGGATGGCGAATGTAAAGCAAATTACAAACCATGAATTTTTCTCTTTTTTTTGTTTTGCTGTGTTCTTTTACCATTAAAAAAAAATCTTAATCTGTTCTCAGTTTTGGTCTTTACTCAGAGACGACTACTAAGCCTTGATGTTTACTCAATCTGTCCTGGTCTTGACTCAGACTTGACTCTAGCGCCCTACGTTACAACAATAACCTTCTTACGTTCTTCTTGTCCAGAAGTAAAGTGGTGGACATGAATGGTTAGGACGATACACAAACTGCACGGCTTCTAGTAAGATGTGCAATAGGTTTTTGGATGCACCGGCAAGTGCAAGTACTACGAGATGGTGGACATGAAGGCAGAACACTGACTAATTCTTTGGCAAGACTACACTGCCCAGGGAGATGTGCAAGAGCTTGTACCAGCTGGTTTGCATATCCTCTGAGCGATTGGCCAGATAAGTTGTCCGGTCCGGCAGACTTGCATGTTTTTTCCTCTTTGTCTCGTAGTTTGTGGTTAAATGAGCACCTGGGCATTGGAAGGAGTTTATTGTTATTGTCTGTTGAGAGCATCTGAAAGAAAGGTACCACTGTCACAGGTATGAGATTACAGTATATATACAGTACATCCTGTATCTGGTGAGCGTTTCTGGACTCTAGAGTACAGCAAAACAATAACATAGATGTAGATATTTTTAATATTGCTTCATGTGCTCAATTAGAGACTGGATTCAAGTTGATATGCTTTTAAGGTATTCAATGGCCACTGCTGAGCAGGCCGGTAAAAATCACACAAAGAAGGTGGTTTGAGACACGACCCTCTAGTAATGAGTTGTTTGTTGTTCTCTCGATAATCTGTCATGTTAAGGAATACTTGAGAGCGCAGACGTTTTGGCGTGCAGCCTTAAAAGCAGGATAAACACAGACAATCAAAGAGCTGCTCAGTTCCAGATGTATTTTTATTTTATGGTGAAGGTACGAGACTCATTAGGCCTTTTGTTAAAGATTATTTAACTATTATTGGGGGCGTAAAAGTTTGATGGGCAAATGTATCACCCGAAAGGAATCATGACTTCTTGATGTTTTTCTGAAAAATAAATGGACTACTTTATTGTTTTCACACAGTTTTTCACCGTTCCAACACTGAAGGCAGTATTTCTGGCTCGTTTTCCCGTATTGAATGCTTACATAGCACGAGTGATTGCACTCTAGTCATACATTTGGTTTTACTCAGTGGTTTGGCTGTGTGATTCTTTATATGAGAAACTGGTTGCAGATGAAATGCTAGGGGATTTCAGTCTCATTTAGATTGGCTTTCTTTTGTGATGTTCATATAATGTGTTTTGCTATCAAAGACAGTTTCCACAAAGTCAGGCTCAAGCATTTGTATACACAGCTTTAGCATTGCTCTGAGACGTCGGCGCCAGTCAAACAGAGTTTGACGTGACACTTCAGTGGCTTGTACGCACTCTGTGCAATTAGAAACTCTGGAAGAGCCAGTCGAGTGGTTTCTCTGTAACTGATCTATACACATCCCCCAGGGCTGGTGATTAGTGTCTGCAGAAACTCTGCGAGGAAAAAGATCTCTGTAAAATGTTTCTCAGAGCTCAGAGCTATAGAGAACTGACCTGCCAGCATTTATTAAACATTCAGTTGCTAGACAGACCTGCAGAGTTTTTCTCTTGTATCTAATGCTGGGCAGTTAATCAAAAACCACATAAAGTTAAGAACCATTCGCTGGCTTTGTCTTGTCCATGTTCGACTGAATAATAAAAAAAAAGTGTTCATACTGTTCCCGCTGTGCTTGTTCATGTATTGCCCCCTTAAAACATCTTACCCAATGTTGCTGCAGCAATCACAACTTTAAACTTTAAGAAAAAAATTGTGATAATGAGTCAGCCAAACATAGTGTCAGCATCTCCGAGAGGTACACAAACAGTAAAAACTGTTTCTTTATCTGAATAACTGTTAGTTCACGGATCTACTGAAAATGCTCCTTCAAATACAACACACTGGTTATAAGAAGTTCAACCTCGAGCAGCTCTTCTGTTTTATTACTGTCTATTTTATTATTACACTGTAATGACGTGGATTTGTGCATATTTTTTTCTCCTGCTATGGAATTTATCATACACAATTTTGTGCTTCAGTGCGTCATTGGCCAGCAGTTGTTTAGTCTGAGGTCATAATGCCATCATCATGTGAATTATTTCTGTACTCCAGTCTGTTTTTCTTTATTTGTTTATATTCTGTATTTATATTTATGTACTGTGGGGACCAAAAGTCTAAAGACACTTTTGCAAAGAGTTCTATGGACTCATTTGGGAAGAATTAACCCCTTCAGAGCTCACCCAAGAAGTGATGTAAGCTATGAACATTTCAATAAAATGATCAAAGAATTTGGTTGAAATTTGAGCTGGCATGGACTCTACAAGTTGAAAATCTGGTGATCCATGTTATGCCAGAATTATTTCACATTTATCCAAAGAGTATCTTTTGTTGTTACTGTGTGACCTGCAGCTTGATACGTCCTCATTTATTGGAAAAACGCTTTTGCGTCACCTGTTTTGCATTTCGGCTTAAGCGATATTCTAACTTTTTCCACCTAGTCCAAGTGCAAAACCCTTTTGTGATATTTATTTATAATAATTTTTTTTTTTTTTTACATTTTTTAAAGTTAGCTTAGATTTTTTTAAATTTTGTGATATTAGTACACTGTACACTGTTACTGAGCTGTAACATTTCTGAAATACTGTTGCACCGTAGGTTGAGATCAGTTGTGTGTTTAACTGCAGACTTCCAGCACCTTGCAATTAGCGCTCTTTGGCTGCAATATGTAGGCTTATATTGGCTTATATAGGCTTATATTTGACAGGCTGCTTGGAGGTACGGTTGAATTTCTTGTGACATTACCTTGTGTAGCCTTGCAAAGTCATAGCTGCATGGTTGGTGTAAGGTTGGAGACCTTCCGTCGTTTAAATTCCGTTGAACTGCTAACAGTTAACTTTTTTTCTGTTTTATTTTTCCTCTGACTTTTGCTCCAGTTTTAAGACTGGAACAAATGAAGCTGTGGAAGATGCATTAATAGTATTTCAGCTTCAGTGGTTTAATGCATTTCTTTCATCATTCTCAATTCAGTGGCAGCCATGCGTTTTAGCTTCATTTGAGATTCCTTGTCTTGCTTTGTCGTCTTTTGTGTTGTTCATTCTGTTGACATCTTAATGTCCCTGTCACCTTCTTGTAGGCTTGATCTATCTCGCTCTGAAGACAATTAAATGGTCACTGAATAATTACGGCCAATGCTAAACTGGCAATCAAGTTGATTTCAATGGAAAATATGTGAACAACATGCTAAAAGTTCGTAATAACATTGATGATTTATGCGTGGCACCGATTTAAATGGCAAGACACACACACACACCAAGAAATACAACAGAGCACGTAAACATGATACTGAGCAGAGATGGGGACCTGCAACTCAACTCTGACTCACACACTAGAGACTCGACACCGGGTCACATGCTAGTGACTCACAAACATCTGTTTTCAGTAGTGTCCATAAAATAGTTAATTTAACATGAAGGTTTGTTACCGTTAAGTGATTTAACATCTAAAACTGATGAATTAGGGTGTGGAACTGGAAATCAAATGTTCATAAACTGGATGGCTAGCACAAGGTTTGGGCGCTAACCGATCGCACAATACCTAATTTACAATACACGACCGTGGAAATAAGCATTTGATCATACTAGTGAAGCAGCTAGATCCGGATTTAACATTATACGGAACGTAGTTCACTTTTTCCGGAGCAATAATTAAACTGTAATCATTGAGCTATTCAGAGGAATACTGCCCAAAAAGTAAACAGCATGCTGATGTACTGCAGTCATTCAAACTCCTGATTATATGAATAGACATAAATGATAGAATGATCAGAGGAAGGATAGTTTTTTAGCTTCATGGCAGCCAGGTAAATGATATTCCAGGCATGATGCGAATAGACATTAGTATATTACGGCTATGCGACAGCAATCAGATGTGGAATTGTAAGAAGAGCGGTGTTCATCATAGAGTTTCACATATCATTTGCCATAGACAGTGCAGCTTCTTCACAAGAGAAAAAGAAAGCTTGCTCCTGGTGTAGCTCGTTGGGAAAAACAGGTCAGATATTAATTATTGCTTGCAAATGAGCCATGATGCCATTATTGATACGCCCAATTTAGCATCCATCTGAATAACGTTCGTTGAGTTTAAAAATTAAGGAAATATCTGCCTTTTAACTCTGGACATTGTGGTTATTGTGGTTCACCTCGACAGCCAATCAATGCTGCACGTCCACGACGTGGTTACAGACTTTTTTTTGTTCAAGTTACTTTTGTTTGTGTGGATGACATTTCATAAATTATTTGTAACAAGCTGTAAATAGAGTCTGTCAGTCTCTGTCCTATTGTAAGTACTACTGATTTATTTATCTCTGTTTCATCTAGCTGATCTTCCGTGTTGTTCCTATTACTGTCTATCGATGCGTTTTTGGACTCCGAGAAGAGCAGAAATTTTAGGTCCATCATACCGTCCTCTTAAATGTCACAGCTTGGCCTTAGACAAGGTTGTAATATCATACGTTACTGCACTTTTTGTACTATTGTGAATTTTCATAAAATAGAAATGCAGTGGCAGTCAGGTTACTGGGTAGATGGTGGTGTTCCACTCGTGTATTCAGTGGTATCTCTGATTTATGTATTGTTTGCATGCATTTTCTTTTAAAGATACCCTATGTATTTTTATTAAAGTAGTATGAAAAGACTATGGGACTATTGTAATGTCTGGTCACCATCCAATTCGCTCAGCATCCTGTTTCACAGAGCGTAAGGCTGTCATTAAATGGCGAATACCTGTATAATGGAAATTCCTGTCTCATTTGTACCTCATCCAAAGCAATACGTAGTCTCCCTAACTAGCACTTACATACATTTAGTTTATAACACCAATATAGAGTTTTCGAATAGCAGGGGCCATAATTGCTTGAATTTCTCTGGCAACATGCTGGTATAATGCTTCATTGTCTCAGTGTCCTAAAACCCAGCAACTTTCACTGTTGTCAGCATAATACAGAGGTGCTGGAAACTTTGATTGCTTTTCCTGTCTGCCTTCTGTGAACTGGAACTGGTTTCTCTACTGTCTTAGAGTCTGTTTCATTTAATGCTAAAAGCTACAATATAAAAAATAAACCTTTATATCATAAATAACCACTACATGTACCGACACTTTTTTTTCTGGTCCTCCCTTAGCTATAGCAGGTTAATGGTTTGGATAACAGGTTAGTGGATTAAGAGAAGACCCTGTATGCTGTAGCAGTAATTTTGGATAACAGGATTTGAATGTCTAGAATTCAGTGATTAAGTGTAAAATATCACTTTCTCACTGTTTATTGTATTTACATGTACATTTACGGCATTTAGCAGACTCCCTTATCCAGAGTGATTTACAATTGATACAGTCTTACAATTCAAGCAATGGTGGGTTAAGGGTCTTCCTTAAGGACTCAACTGTGGGAGCTTGGCAGAGGTGGGATTTGAACCCTGGACCATCACTTTATACATCTACAATTACAGACTGTAGTCCATCTGTTTCTCCGTACTTTGTTTGTCCGCTTTATTCTGTTCTCTGATGGTAATGACCTCCACAAGACCAGCACAGATGCTATTTGGTTGGTGGATCATTCTTAGGACTGCAGTGATGGTGGTGTGGTGGTGTTAGGGTGTGCTGTGCTGGTCTGAGTGGATCGGACACACCAGTGCTGCTTGAGTCTTGAAACGTTGTATCCACTTACTGTGCATTTTATTAGACGCTCCTGCCAAGATGGTCAGCTTTGTAGATGTAAAGTCAGAGACAGCAGCTCATCTGTTGTCACACAGTTTGTGTCAGCAATCCTCTAATCCTTGATCAATGCTTGGCTGGGCAGTTTGTGGACTATTCTCATTTCAGCAATGACACAGAGGTGTTTAAAAACCACTCATCTCGTCTGATCCACTCATACCAGCACATACCAGATCATTTCAACCTCTAGCTTAAGGGTAAGTAAACTTATGGTCTAAGGGACATGTCATACTTCAAAGCGAGTCCCTTATGATACCACTGTTAAGGAAAACTTCACTTAAATAGGTATGATTAATGAGCCGTACAGCTGATTGCTCCCTTGTTCTTCCAGAGATATAAGTAGATACTCTTTAGCAATTGTGAAGTTATTTTCTCAAACTTAATTTCGAAACAGGACAATCATACATTTGTTTAAAAAAAGCTTACCTGTTATTGAATGACTTCATTCATTTAACATGTTATACAAACACTTGTAACTTGCTGCTTATTTGATTGCTGAAGAACCTAGAAATACATTGGAGTGAACCGGTAAACTAAGCGACTTGGCGTATGGCTTTTGGATGTGCGTTTTCTGGATGTTTCCAGCATTACTTTTTGTGTGGTCTGGGTCTGACTACCAGGCCAGGCCAGGCCAGGGGTGCTCCCATATTAAAATAATAACTAGGAGACAAGTTCTGTTGACAATTAAGCTGGAGTAAGTGTGATGTTAAAAGAAATGGAAGCTGGTTCATGAAAGGATTAACATTTGGATTTTTGTTTAAGCTAAGCAAGATGTGAAAAGGGCACTAGTGATATGACTGTAGCTCAGGGGAATAAACTAAACAATAGGACATTTTTGCTAAAAGCTTTCTTTGTGTTTTGGATCAAACTCCTCCAGACGTTAAAAGGGCACTTAGTTCAGGGGACACTTTATCACGAAAAGCTTAAGGGCATGTCCTGCGCTTGCTTTCACTGGTGATACCCTGGTGAATATTCTTGTTATGATATCTGTTTCCAGGTCTAGAAATCTGAAACAGTTCCCCTGCCACTTTATTAGACATTCCTAAGTGGAACACTATGTAGTAGTGTTGTAGTACTCAAGACTGGTCTTAATCCTGAACTCATTTGGACTCGGTCTCATCTTGGTCTCATGGTGCTATTTTTGAGATCAGTTGAGTCCAATGTGTTTGTAGGAGGTAATGCTCATTAAAAACGGAACTATTTTCAATTGGTACTAATTATCAATAATTCATTCAAACAGAAGAAATCTGTCACTTCTCTACATTCACGTAAATTTCCATGGAGTGGCAAGTACAATGCGAGTGTATTTAATTGGTTCCGACACCCACTCGTAGTGAACTACTATGTGTTATTAATAGTATTTTATAGTACAGCATGTTCAAAGATTGGTTTGTTTTGAATATGCTTCATCGAAAAATTTAATCTTAACCTATCACATAATGATGACAATTTAAAACATTACAGCTTTTTTAAGGAGAATGGATGGAGTTAATGGTGGGGAGGAGTGACAAGAGGAGGGGGATATTGTTTGTAATGGGAGTCCTCTTCCATAATTACTGAATAATTAATAATAATAATAATAATAATAACAACAAATTTCTCTTTCTATTATGTGTATATGTGTGAATAGGTAGGTGCAGGAGGGTAGGTAGGTGAGTCTGTTATTTATTTATATATATATGTGTGTGTGTGAGTGTGTGTGTGTGTGTGTGTGTGAGTGTGTGTGTGTGTGCCCACCCTGGCGCCACTGTGTCTCTTCTCTGTTTGTGCTGCTGCCGCTTCCTAGAAGTGCAAATCGATTTCCATCCACTTACTCTCCCGTTACACACACACACACACACACACACACACACACACACACACACACACACAGAGCTCCCTTTAATCACCCAGCAAAATGATAACTACTAACAGAGCCAAACAGTTCCTAGATCTTTAGGCTGTTTTCTTTTGTTTTTTTTTGTTTTTTTTTGTAAACACGTTTTAATGTGTGGAACCGGACGGTCTCGTCTTTATCCCATTTTCCTCTCTAAATTCTCCACCCATTCCTTATTAGGGACAGGTCAGGACTGCAGACGGTCCAGTCCAGTACCCGGACCCTCGTCTTCCACAGCCACGCCTTCCTAAATGTGTGCAGCATGTGGTTTTGTTTCTGCTGAAGGTTTATGTCACTCTGAAACCTCGGTGTGCTTTTCTGCATTAATGCCGCATCCCAGACGTATAAATGACCTTTAACCAGGGGTCCGGACCCGACCCCGACCCTGTACCATGATAGAGGAACTGTCTGTTTTCATTTTACTCCAAAGAAAGATCTGTAATCCTGATTAGACATTTATACTCTCTCATTTATTCCCCCTCTCTCTCTCTCTGTCTCTCTCTCTCTCTCTCTGTCTCTCTCTCTCTGTCTCTCTCTCTCTCTCTCTGTCTCTCTGTCTGTCTCTCTGTCTCTCTCTCT